>CM024756.1:4633985-4921111 GCA_014218235.1 Colocasia esculenta
ACAACTTGTTTTCGAGATGTCGAACGAAGACAACAAGAGATCATCTTGTGCCCTAGTTTTTAAGAGAGGATTGTATTCCCAAAAAGAGCCAACAGAAGCTCTACATCTATAAAAGCTTGAAGAAAGAGTTTTTCATCGTCCACAAGTCTTCTAGACATTCCAAGAAGTTTCTGCTCATCTAAAAGGTGTGGACTTCATGCTTCGTGGTGAAGGACTTCATTCTGAAGCTTTCTTCATCGGCCTGTTCTGTATCGTGATAGTGTCAATAAAGACATTTACAAAGGTCAAACCTTTGTGATGGGAAGACCTTTACTTCTGTGTTTAAAAGTTATTATCCTATCCAAGCTTTTCTTTTGTTCATAACTGAACCAGAACATATTATGTGTGGATGTGTGTGGTGCGGGGTGTGCACTACATGTTGTGGGTTGTCTCGTCCCAAACACGAGGTGGGTTTGGTGTTGTGCCTGGAAACAATCATGTGGTGAAGATTTTGTAGTTGTACCATTAAACAAGTTAGTATAAATCCTCACAGGGGTGTAGGGTAGTAGACGTAGGCGCACACATGGTGTGTTGGCCAAACCACCCTAAATCCTGCGTGCATGTGTGGTTTGCTTCTATATGTTCTATCTCCATTCTACACACGTTAGTGTAGACACCCGATTATGACTAATAGGTTAAACCGCATTCTTGTTATCTTAGTGGGCCCCTAATTGGTCACTCACCTTGAGCCCATTATTTGCCTTGATTTGAGCCCATTAATCCATTAAAATGCCTTGAAATCCCGAATCTATCATTTGAAAGAGTCCTTAGAGGATTTGACTCCTATTTTAGCATGTGGTTAAAGAGAATAATCCAAAATAATTTGGATTCCTTGTCACGACGCAGCGTGGTGTCGCGACTCTAGTCGCGACGGGTTAGGCTGCCGCGACAGCCCATGCATTATCCATGCACGTGGGCAATGCTGTCGCGACCCCCCGCACCGTCGCGTCTCTAGTCGCGACCCCGCGATCTGACGCGACAAGGACCGAGATCTCTGGCCTCCATAACCACATCCTATTTATCCTCCCATGCACTTTGACTTGGTCCAAGAGGTTTATCCCGACCCCTTGAACACTTTTTCGGCCCTAGGGACTCTCCCAAGCTCCCCTAAGGACTCTACATCCGATTTTGATAGAGCTTTATCCCCCATTTTTAATTTCCACATCTTTTTGAGGAGATAATACCCAATTTTCTTACTCCAAGCTCTATATAAGCTTGACCCCTCCTCATGGACGAAGAGAGCCAGAGAATCACCCCGAAGGGCTGCCAAAATCTCCTCTGAACAAGACTTAGCCACGCAGCCATTCATTCCACTCATTTTCCTTCACTTTCCACTCCTCACAACTTCTTCATTTCACCATCAACGGAGCAAGGAACGTGAAGAGGGCGACTTCAGCAACCTCCTGGACCTCTTGGCACATCATTGGAGCTGCATCCACGCCAGGAAGTCGCCCTAATGGGGGCTCATCTCTTCTCTCCCACTTTTCTATTTCTACATGCATTTTATGTTCTTTTTAAATAGAGCACATCTATCATCCCCCACGTTTTTCACACCCACAGGGGTTTAAAATCACCCCAGGTGCGTTCCCACCATGATCCTCCGTCTCATTTCATCTTTTGGAATAGATATTACACTTTACATGTTCTAATAGGGTCTTTTCTTTGTGTTTTCTTTTGATTGGCAGGCAAGCAAACAAGGTCTACGAGAAGCTCTGGTACTCTGGCCGGCTGGAGGACTAGAAGAAGGTCACTACAACAAATCTCCCGCAATCAGAGAACGCGACGGCCTTGGGTGACGCGACATGGACGCGTCGACTTCCACTGACGCGATACGAGAAGACGCGATGGCCATGACGACCGCGACACCAGGTCAGTCTTCCTGTTCTCTTCCTTTTTCCTAGTTTAAGTTAGCCGTTGTCTTTTCACATCATTAGGCAACTTATCTAGGTGGCGATCACTTTCCTATTTTCCATGCCATCATATTTGATATTCATGTCCGTGTCGAGGGGAAGCACAATCCCTGTGATTACAGTTAGGATAGTTGGTTTCGCTATTTATAATGTTAAATTCTACTGTGCATCATGCTTAATAGATTTGCTTAGTTAAGTTTAATCTATTTTGTGTGAAAGAATTTTTAAATAGGCGATAACCAATTCACCCCTCCCCTCTTGGTTGTTCATTGTATGTGTCTTTCAATTGGTATTAGAGCAGGGCTGTTGATCTTAAAAGTGATCCTATGTGCGATGGCCAACAAAGGATTTATGCTTGAGAGTTATTCTATCCAATGTCCACCTTTCTTTGATGGCAGCACTACTCCTACTGGAAAACGTATGCATGTCTTATCCAGACTCAAGATTATGAGATTTGGAAAGTAGTGAGTACTGGTCCATATAACTACAGAGAATGAGCGAAAGTGGATGTAACGCCCCAGAAATTTAAAATGTTAAAAAAATAGAAGTAATTTGGTTAAAATATCTTAGGGTTATTAATAAATTGTGATAATTGGATGATAGACTTAATTAGTGGTAACGAACATTATCCCAGTGTCGTACCTCGAAGTGCGTGCCTCCACAGTGCGATGCTGGAAAACGACATCGAAATAAAAATCCGAGAACATCATAATTTCCAGAAAAATGTGGAGAAATCAAATATGTAATTATCTGAATTTTTCGACGTACGGATTTTGAGATTAAGTCGACGCGACCATTTTCCGGGTGATTTTTCACCTACTGTAAAATAAATTCCAAAAATTAAACTAAAATCATCATAATTTGTAAAACCATCATATTAGTCTATGGTTAAAATTTCAGGACAAACAGATGTCGTTTGATCACATTTACGCAAGGATTATCGGGCCAGCTGAATTATAGCCTAATTACGGGAAGGATTTTTAGGAATTTGTCTTGCTGACGTATCCTGGGCTACGCAAGCCCATGTCATGATAGGTTAAGGTTCTTACACGTTGAAGGCTGATGTGTGGGTGTGTGATTGCATGCATGAGTTAGGTGTCAGTGGGTTGTTAAATGGGGTTTTACCCCAACACCTGGAAACCAACGTGCCGTTGTGCATGGCAAGATCAAAAGGCTATAAATACACCCCCTCCTTCTTCGTTCCTATCTTTCTGACTCCTTCCCTCTTATGCTGCTGCTGGGATTCACGAGACTTCAGTGTGGGTGTGTAGCTGGAGTTGTTAGCTACACCTTGTGCATCTCTTGGTCCTGCTTGAACTACTATTGGAGCTGCTACTGGGTGTTGCTGGAAGACAGTAAAGCAGACTTCAGTAGTTGTTACTGCTTCAACTGCTTCCTTCTTTGCTTTTGGCCATCTCCCCATCTACTATTCGTGGTGAATTGTGGATTTCTATATCAAAGGAAGAATTCAAAATCAGGTAGGATTCATCTTCTTTTCCTTAATCCTGTTCTCCACACATGATAAATAACTCGTGTTGAGTAGCCAAGTTGATATAACTGTAATCCTACTAGTTTTCGTTTAGTTTTGATGAATATTCTTACGTTGGGGAGGAGAAGATACTTGTTCTACTTCCAGATCATCTCTTCTTCTTCTTCTTCCACCCTTGATCCTTGTATACGTTATAGAATTTTGATAGAAGTCACAATACCATTAGAACTTGTGACTAACCTCTGTTCAGATGTTTGGCACTTCATGCCTTGATTTATATCCATGAAACACTTGAGTTTTAGTATTTATCTTGTAGCAATCTTCCAATAAACCATTGCTATCAAGACCACACTTCCAACACTATACTATGTCTAGTTTCTAGCTAGACAAGCTTGAATTTCAAACCTCTCGTTTCATCTCGCTTGTTCAGTTTATAAATCACTGTGAGAACTATAATTAGATTCTTCTATTTGATATATATCATGCCTTGATTCATAGGTTCCATGGTTGGAGGGTTTAGAGTAAATTCAAAGTCACTTCTGAGTAAGAAACAGGCGGCTGTCGACAGGCCCCTTACATCTGTCGACAGGCCAGCCTTTTCCTGAACTCTGGGATTTCTGGACTGTGTGGATCTGTCGACAGATCCATTGTTGCTGTCGACAGATACACACAGTCCAGCAAACCTGAGTTCTGTCTGTAGCCATCTGTCGACAGCCCCTTCTCACCTGTCGACAGCTATGACCCTGATTCGAATTTCAGCACTTTTTCATGTGCAAATCATTGCTTAAACTTCACCCTATTAGCCTACCAAGTTACCCTCATATTTACTTTGATATTTACTGTCATTCTACTATAAAGATCACCCACTTTGGATACCTTACTCATTATTGAATTATCCTTGAAACCGTCAACTCCGAATGGTACTCCGTTGAGTCCATTCTCCCGTATTCGACAACTAAGTTTATATTACTTGATGACTTGAGAGTTCAAAGGCTTGAACACCTTGTGAGATATGATAAACTTATGATGATGACATTTATTGGGTCCTTGGACCCCACCTAACTGATATGCCTGTGCAAATAGGGCTGGTCCAGTCCTGGGAGGAGCACCCGAATTCATTACGGGCCGTACGGGAGTGATAAGGATACCGGGATGTTTGGCATTGCATCACTATTTCCTGATTATGGTCATCATACTTCCTGTATTGTGTGAACTGATATATGAACCAATTCGTGAGCTATATACTTGAGCATGACCTGAGTTTTACTATCACTGTATCAAGCTACTATTCTGAGATCTGGTATTGCTTCTTTGATATCCGTTCATCCTATTACCTGTCCTGTGTGAATATTTATATGACTCCGAACCTGAGCCTTAATATGAATTTCTGAGTATGCCTATGTTTTCATACTACTGTTATACATTCACTGACATGTTATCTTGGTTATCTGCCTGTTCTTGATACCATTCATGTTCTTACCTAAATTATCATGTGTTCCTGATCCTTTGATTTAAGGATTTGAATTCTACTGGGCTAGTTAGCTCACCCATCCTTCCCTTTTCAGGTAATCAAGATGAGGGAGAAGTGTAAAATGGGCTGTGTGCAGAGTGGACACCGATGACGAGTCAACCAACCATTTACTGCTTTAGTTGCGTACTTGTAAAGTGTTATGAGTAGTAGCTACTCATCCTTACTCCTCACTTAGTGTGTAATGAGGAGCTTTATGTAATAAGACTTCCGCAGACTGCGTTATAATGAATAAACATAAATGTTATTACTTTGTGCCTGTTTTCTGTCATTTCCCAATAAATAGCCTTTTATTAGGACGTGACAGATAATTTGGTATCAGAGCCTTAGGTCGATAAACCTAGGGATAACCTGTGAGGATGGGTAGAAAGCCTGAGGTTAAGCTAGATAAGTATAGTTGGATATAGATTGTATTGAGTATGAAATGAAAATTTAGAGGATTCCTTCTTTCTTTCATTCTTGCTTCTTATTCCTACACAAGAACTTCATAATTAAAGTGTTTACCATGTATACACACTTGAAACAACCATAGATGTGTTGTTCTATTTCTTGTAACCATGCTTTAGTTAAAGTTTATGTTATGACTCAAGCATACTATGAAACTCATCCTATTAGAAGTAAGAAAATGTTGTCAATCATGTAAAGATTCATAGGAACACTTGGTAGAATTTCCTATGGTAGTTTTTCAAGATTCCTGGAAGTTTAGATCACACCTGTCGACAGCCAGCATTTACCTGTCGACAGGTAACATGCTTCCAGAACCCAGAAATACAAAACTGTCAGTAACTGTCGACAGATAGCCTTGATCTGTCGACAGATGTCCTTCACCTGTCGACAGCCGACTCTGGTCTGTCGACAGATACCCTCAGAACCAGAAAAACCTTGCTCTGTCTGTTGCTATCTGTCGACAGCCACTTCCAAGCTGTCGACAGACACCAGTCTGTGATGAACTGGTCCTTCTTCAGTCAGTCAGAAGAGTCATCAGGCACTCTGTAGAACTGAACTCATACCTTATTTACATTCCATATCATTTAAGTAAATGTTATAATTTGATGTTTCATTTACTTAAGATATTACATGTAAATAAGGAAGTACCCCCCATTTGAATCCAATAAAAATATCAGAAAAATCATATCTCTTACCAATAAAAAGTCAACTCTCCCACCGAAGAAGAAAAACGTAATTTTTGCGATTCTATCAAAATAGCGTCTTTCTAATTTCTCACAATTTGGCCTACCTAAAAATTTCATAATTCAAGTAAACCTAGTAGAATGATAAAAATTCAAGGTCCGGTGAAAAATGATAAACACACATATGACTTCTCCAAGGGAGCCCTCTCCTACTGAAGGAAAAGTCAAACCTGTTCATCCCTTAATTTACGTCACAATGACTTTTATATGTTATTATATCCAACTCTAAACAAGAATTAGTAAATGAATGATTCAATCGATCATATAAATTTCATGACTATCCTCGTGATTTATTCTTCCGTTAACTTTCCAATTTTCTTGGATTTTAAATTATTATACCACTGAGATAGATTATTTAATCATTGTCTACATCCATTCCTTACTAAACCAAGTAAGACTCTTTAATAATTTAAATGTGTTTAACACTCACATAATTGATGAATCAAAATTTCAAGATTGTTTTAAATCTCACGAAGCTTATGGACAAGTAGTGATGTAAAATGTTATATATCTTCTGACTGGTTAATGGAACTAGGGTGTTGTGAATCTAAAGCCTGTGCATGATGAAATTTACATGGTTTGATTATAGAAATTGATGTATGCCTTATTGAATATCTCAGATACTCTTCCAAGTTATCTATGGATGGAAGTGACATTAACTGGAAGAAGATGGAAAATTCAATGCATGACTTGACTCGAGTAATGAAAACAGTAGCCAAGAACAATAGTCATACTGGAACAAGTTTATTTAAGGATTTTCGAAGCCTGGACCCTCCGAGATTTGCAGGAAGTACGGATCCGGATGAAGCTGAGAACTGGTTGAAGGATATTGAGCGAATTTTTAAGATAATGAAATGTACAGAAGAAGAAAAAGTTTGTTTGACAACATTTCAGTTAGATCGGGATGCCCGAGCGTGGTGGGAAACTGTAGAGGCAACCTTGGCAGATTCAACACAAGTTAGTTGGGAGGAATTCGTAGAATTATTTAATGACCAGTACTTTTCTGAAGTAATTCAAGAAAGGAAGGCGAATGAGTTTGCCAATTTGAAACAATTAAGGATGTCGGTATCGGAATATGAGGCACAATTTGCTCGATTGTCAAAGTATGCTCCGCATCTTATAGCTACGGAGAAATTAAAAGCCAAGAGGTTTATGAATGGGCTACGTCCCCAATTTATTATGCAGTTAACCCCTCACCTGATCACTACCTACTCAGAAATGGTTAAGAGAGCCTTAGCATTAGAGGCTGCAAATGACACTGTGGAAAAGATTAGAGGGAAATCTGGAGAAGGATCTTCTGATCATAAGAGAAAGTTTGAGTTGGGAAATACCCCGAAAGTTCAGCAAATAAATAAGAAGGCAGGAAAAACTTCTAATGGAAAGAAGGGGGTATGCCAGCATTGCCATCTTAGTGGGCATAAGGCTGAGGACTGTTGGCGTAGGTTGGGTGCTTGTCTCCGTTGCGGTAGTACTCAACATCGAATTTCGGATTGTCCGATGCCTAAGAATGCACCAACGAATCAGAACTCCCGAGGAAAGCAAGGAAGACTACATGTCATTCAGGATGTGGAACCTGAATCTCCGCAGGAAGGCGGACTGATAGAAGGTACATTGCTAGTAAACTCAAAGTCTGCGTATGTGTTGTTTAATTCAAGAGCTACGCATTCTTTTGTTAATTATGAGTTTGCTAAATCTTTAGAAGTAAAATCAGAACTATTATCTACACAACTTGAGGTAACAATTCCTTTGAGTAGGGATAAGAATCTTAAGAAATATTACCCTGCTAGTCAGATTTCAGTTAAAGGACAAAATTTACCCGGTGATTTGATATGCCTAGACAAGTGGGATTATGATGTAATCCTTGGGGTTGATTAGTTATCTAAATATCATGCAAACTTAGATTTCTGATTAAGTCAAGTAATCTTTCTGAGAAAGGAAGCTATTTCCATAACTTCTAATAAACCCTGTACCAGAAATATACCTATAAATTCAGCAGTCAAAACTTATAAACTGGTGCAGAAAGGCTATCAAGGATATCTGGCTTCTGTGACTATTATTGGGATAGAAGATATTCCAGAGGTAAGTGAATTTCTCAATTGAGTTAGTACCAAGAGCTACATTGATATCTAGAACAACCTACAAAATGTCGACGGAAGAATTGAAAGAGTTAAAAAGGCAATTGCTAGAACTAAATAGGAAAGGGTTTTAGTGGACCTAGTATCTCACATTGGGGTGCTCCGATATTATTTGTCAAGAAGGATGGATCTATGTCAAATAAGCCAGTTGACAAAAAAAAAAAAGTCTTAAGTATCGATTTTCATAGGAAAAGTTGAATAAGACTGAATCACAAGAAGAAGGAATTGTAGTTGATAACTTAACAATTCAGTCAGATATGTTGAAATAAATTGGAGAGCAACAGAACAATGATCTTGTGTTGAGAGAAATTAGAGAAAAGTTGACTTTTAGACTTGAATTTAATGAAGACATTCATGGAAATCTTCAGTTTCGGAACAAATTATGTGTACCGGATAATTCTGAGATTAAGAAGCGGATCTTAGGAGAAGCCCATCGATCACAACATTGAATATCAAGATATGGAGATACAAGAAAATTTGGTATATGTAGAAAGACGTGCAAATTCTGGATCGAAAAATAAAGCACTATGGAGCAAGGAAGTTCCATTGTTAAAGATTCAATGGAATAAACGAGGACAAGAAGAAGCAACCTGGGATTAGAAAATACCATCAAGAACCAGTGCCCAGAATTATTTCCAGGTGAGTAAACATACTCTCGTTTTATTAAAATTTGGAGGACCAAATTTCTTTTAGTGGGGGAGAGTTGTAACGCCCCAGAAATTTAAAATGTTAAAAAAATAGAAGTAATTTGGTTAAAATATCTTAGGGTTATTAATAAATTGTGATAATTGGATGATAGACTTAATTAGTGGTAACGAACATTATCCCAGTGTCGTACCTCGAAGTGCGTGCCTCCACAGTGCGATGCTGGAAAACGACATCGAAATAAAAATCCGAGAACATCATAATTTCCAGAAAAATGTGGAGAAATCAAATATGTAATTATCTGAATTTTTCGACGTACGGATTTTGAGATTAAGTCGACGCGACCATTTTCCGGGTGATTTTTCACCTACTGTAAAATAAATTCCAAAAATTAAACTAAAATCATCATAATTTGTAAAACCATCATATTAGTCTATGGTTAAAATTTCAGGACAAACAGATGTCGTTTGATCACATTTACGCAAGGATTATCGGGCCAGCTGAATTATAGCCTAATTACGGGAAGGATTTTTAGGAATTTGTCTTGCTGACGTATCCTGGGCTACGCAAGCCCATGTCATGATAGGTTAAGGTTCTTACACGTTGAAGGCTGATGTGTGGGTGTGTGATTGCATGCATGAGTTAGGTGTCAGTGGGTTGTTAAATGGGGTTTTACCCCAACACCTGGAAACCAACGTGCCGTTGTGCATGGCAAGATCAAAAGGCTATAAATACACCCCCTCCTTCTTCGTTCCTATCTTTCTGACTCCTTCCCTCTTATGCTGCTGCTGGGATTCACGAGACTTCAGTGTGGGTGTGTAGCTGGAGTTGTTAGCTACACCTTGTGCATCTCTTGGTCCTGCTTGAACTACTATTGGAGCTGCTACTGGGTGTTGCTGGAAGACAGTAAAGCAGACTTCAGTAGTTGTTACTGCTTCAACTGCTTCCTTCTTTGCTTTTGGCCATCTCCCCATCTACTATTCGTGGTGAATTGTGGATTTCTATATCAAAGGAAGAATTCAAAATCAGGTAGGATTCATCTTCTTTTCCTTAATCCTGTTCTCCACACATGATAAATAACTCGTGTTGAGTAGCCAAGTTGATATAACTGTAATCCTACTAGTTTTCGTTTAGTTTTGATGAATATTCTTACGTTGGGGAGGAGAAGATACTTGTTCTACTTCCAGATCATCTCTTCTTCTTCTTCTTCCACCCTTGATCCTTGTATACGTTATAGAATTTTGATAGAAGTCACAATACCATTAGAACTTGTGACTAACCTCTGTTCAGATGTTTGGCACTTCATGCCTTGATTTATATCCATGAAACACTTGAGTTTTAGTATTTATCTTGTAGCAATCTTCCAATAAACCATTGCTATCAAGACCACACTTCCAACACTATACTATGTCTAGTTTCTAGCTAGACAAGCTTGAATTTCAAACCTCTCGTTTCATCTCGCTTGTTCAGTTTATAAATCACTGTGAGAACTATAATTAGATTCTTCTATTTGATATATATCATGCCTTGATTCATAGGTTCCATGGTTGGAGGGTTTAGAGTAAATTCAAAGTCACTTCTGAGTAAGAAACAGGCGGCTGTCGACAGGCCCCTTACATCTGTCGACAGGCCAGCCTTTTCCTGAACTCTGGGATTTCTGGACTGTGTGGATCTGTCGACAGATCCATTGTTGCTGTCGACAGATACACACAGTCCAGCAAACCTGAGTTCTGTCTGTAGCCATCTGTCGACAGCCCCTTCTCACCTGTCGACAGCTATGACCCTGATTCGAATTTCAGCACTTTTTCATGTGCAAATCATTGCTTAAACTTCACCCTATTAGCCTACCAAGTTACCCTCATATTTACTTTGATATTTACTGTCATTCTACTATAAAGATCACCCACTTTGGATACCTTACTCATTATTGAATTATCCTTGAAACCGTCAACTCCGAATGGTACTCCGTTGAGTCCATTCTCCCGTATTCGACAACTAAGTTTATATTACTTGATGACTTGAGAGTTCAAAGGCTTGAACACCTTGTGAGATATGATAAACTTATGATGATGACATTTATTGGGTCCTTGGACCCCACCTAACTGATATGCCTGTGCAAATAGGGCTGGTCCAGTCCTGGGAGGAGCACCCGAATTCATTACGGGCCGTACGGGAGTGATAAGGATACCGGGATGTTTGGCATTGCATCACTATTTCCTGATTATGGTCATCATACTTCCTGTATTGTGTGAACTGATATATGAACCAATTCGTGAGCTATATACTTGAGCATGACCTGAGTTTTACTATCACTGTATCAAGCTACTATTCTGAGATCTGGTATTGCTTCTTTGATATCCGTTCATCCTATTACCTGTCCTGTGTGAATATTTATATGACTCCGAACCTGAGCCTTAATATGAATTTCTGAGTATGCCTATGTTTTCATACTACTGTTATACATTCACTGACATGTTATCTTGGTTATCTGCCTGTTCTTGATACCATTCATGTTCTTACCTAAATTATCATGTGTTCCTGATCCTTTGATTTAAGGATTTGAATTCTACTGGGCTAGTTAGCTCACCCATCCTTCCCTTTTCAGGTAATCAAGATGAGGGAGAAGTGTAAAATGGGCTGTGTGCAGAGTGGACACCGATGACGAGTCAACCAACCATTTACTGCTTTAGTTGCGTACTTGTAAAGTGTTATGAGTAGTAGCTACTCATCCTTACTCCTCACTTAGTGTGTAATGAGGAGCTTTATGTAATAAGACTTCCGCAGACTGCGTTATAATGAATAAACATAAATGTTATTACTTTGTGCCTGTTTTCTGTCATTTCCCAATAAATAGCCTTTTATTAGGACGTGACAGTGGACTAAGGATAAGATCAAGAAATTCATGATTAATTTTATTACTCTAAATATTATGCAATGTGCCATACACCCTGATGAGTATTCTCATGTCTCTATGTGCAGCTCAGCAAAGGAGATATGGGACAAATTGAAGCTAATTTATGAAGACACTTTAGAAGTCAGAGAGACTAAAGCCAACATTCTGGTCCATGAGTATGAAATGTTCAAGATGAGCCCGACCAAGATAATTTTTGAGATGTTTTCATGTCTCTCAAAGATAACAAATGGACTGAAGGCTCTTGGCAAGAATTACACGGACACAGAAAATAGTCCATAAAATTCTGAGATCCCTTCCATCGGCGTGGCACACACAAGCCATTATCATTGAAGACTCAAAGAACCTCTCAAGCCTTTGTGTAGAGGAACTCATTAGGAGTCTCATAACATATGAGATAAATATGAGAAGGGAGGAAGCAGAGCAACCCATCATCAAGAAGAAAGATTTGGCTCTCAAGGCTAATAAGTTCAAGGCACTCAGCTCAAAAGAAGGCTCATCAAGTGGAGATGAAACAGAAGTGGCTAAGCCAGCCCGGAGCTTCAGAAAATTTCTTAGAAAGAAGAGGTTACAATCCCCCATATCCTCCAAAGATTTTAGAGGTAAATCCAAGCAAGGAGAACCCAGCAGACAGACATACTTGACATGCTATCAATGCCAAGGAATTAGACACATGAAATCTAAATATCCAGTATTTCTGAAAAAATAGAACAAAGTCAAGGCAAAGAAGCCCAAGCCCATGGTCTCCACATGGAGTGACTCCGAAGAGTCATCCTTCGCAGAAGAAGATGTCCAGAAGAAGTAGGACATCAAGTGCGGCCTTATGGCAAGGATGAATCTCCCGAGGTAAATTTTGATCGTGAATACTTTACTCTTGAGGAGATGGAATCAATACATTCTGCCTTGCATGAAAAATACAAAAAAATTTAGAAAATAAAATAATAGACTAAAAATGAAAATTGAAAGTATTTTGCATGATAATTCTCCTTGAACCTCTTGTCATGAATTAAAACTGTAATGTGAGGTTCTTGAACATTGTAATGAGATCATACAGAGTAAGATTGCATTGTATGAATAAGAAATGAAATACATGCTTCATGATAATGGTTTTGTAGAAAAGTTGAGCATAGTTGAAAACGCCGATTTCCTGTCTGGACTTGAAGTCGACTTGCTCTTCTTCTATGTGTCGACATGATCTCCTATGTGTCAACATGCATCTCTCATGTGTTGACATTTCTCTTGATCGACGACCATTTCTCACAATCGGTCGTTCGATTTGCACTGTCCCAGAAACAGTGTTACTAGGACGATCAATAGACCGTTTTTTCAAAATCGATTGTCCAACTGTCAGTTTTACAGTTTATCTGGCCGGTCTTCACTCCTTTCTATCCAAGCCTTGACCTTTGTAAATTTAACTTACCAATTCAACTTTGGCCTATTCCTCTGCACACTTAACACACAAATTAGACCCTCAAATTAAATATAACTAAATCAATTACATGGGTCATTAACATCAACAACAATTGGTGATTTGTGATCATATCAACATGAATTAGATTTAGTATTTTTGTAATCATCAAAATCTACAGAGTACAACAGAAGATACCATTCCCGAGGTGACTTGGTGGCAATTTATTTCGACCAAAGGTTAAGTTGGTCAAACCATTAACCATGGGTTACTTATCTATGTTAGTTTCTTGTGACTTGATAATCGATTTTTAGTGGCTTTAAGTGTCTAGAGAGTCGACTCTTAACTTATATTATTCGATTAGTATTTTCATTCTTATCTTCACACTTTTTAATATTGTGTTTCCATCCTTTGTATTTACTTAAATACCCAGAGTGTTAAAATTAAGTTAACCCAAGGGATATAACTATATGTATTTTTATCATTTATAGGGTATATTTCATGAGGCCAAGATTTTTAGGATATACTCGAGAATATGATAGTTTTCAAGGGTATATATGTATAATGTAAAATATCTCTCCCCTGCCCCTCGAGTAAGGGCATTTTGATCTTGTAGCCATAGTTTGTCGAACTCTACCATATTGGTACGGTTTGGAGATGCTGCATTGTCTTGGGTGATCACGACACCTAGGGATGATCAGTAGGGTACCACATTTGGTCCTTTAGAATGCTATGATTCAGGCAGATCAATCCAATATGCATTAGATTAAACAACGCTTGAACCAAGTTGATCCTAGATTGTAAACTAAAATCCCTCTTCTCCACTCAATCGAAACTAATTCCATTCTAGTGCAGGAAGGGCCTATTCCCTTCGTCACGACCCCTTATTCTCACAATTTTGACCATTCCTCTTGGTTTTTTTTGTGTGTAAATTTTGGAATTATGCTTGTTTTTCATATGTTTTTAGTATTTAGTGATATTATGTCATTTAATTATTAAATTTATCATCGCATGGTATGCTCTAGAATATATGAAATGAGCTATAAAATCTCAAAAGAACAAGAAACTTTGAAACCTGGGAAGAAATAACTTCATTTGGGTTGGGCTATCTTGAACCACTGTGATATGGTGTTATACGGTCCGTCCTTACAGTACCACTAAATCACAGTTCAATGTGGTTTAACAGCCCGACGAATATTGTTTTTAATCTTATTTAAGGGTTCTGTTGCATAATAATGGAATATTCTTCAAATTCTAGCAATATGTTAATCCAAGATTAATTTGCATACAATTAGAAGTATAGAGTATAATATATACATTTCAAGGTTATATATTCAAATATAATACATTTTAGGGTTATATTTGTAATTTCTTATACACTTTAGATCCTCACCCTCACAGTTACCTATAATTGTATATAAATTTCCTTTTATATAATTTCCAATGAAACATATTCTCTTTTACTCAATTATGTTATTAATATTAATTATATTTGATATTTCTAAAATTTATAAAAATATATTTTACACAACATGCACGTGCCTGATAGTGCTTTCGCTTAACTAGTACCATTTAGGTGTTGTAATTGTTTAAGACTCTCCTAATCTAAGGTGCTCTAAAATTATTGTATTTGCCATATGTAAATTATTGAGATAATCTAGAAAATAATTGCTTCTGTAATATTTGATATTTTTTTAAGGAAAAAAAAGTCTTGCCAAAGATAGGTTGTGCTTAGAAATGGCCCTTTCCTGAGTGGGGCACTTTCTCGATTGGACCCTTTTAGCTGGGTCCGAGAGACAGAGAGAGATAGCGGGCCCTTTGATAGATTGGATTGTCATGTAGCTGGGCCCTGGGCTGCTGCATCATGGATCCGCCCATTTTGACTTTCTTGATATACATTGCGGACGCCATCTTCAAACCCGAGCCTTATTCTCTCTAGCAACTTTATGTAAAGGAAGGACTTTACACCTAGGACTGTTCAATTCTCGGTCCAACTCGAGAAATCGAATCGAACGAACCAGTTCAACTAATTAAATTTTGGGTCAATGAACCGAATCAAACCAGTTTAGTGATAAATGGGTCGGTTCGGTTTTTTCTTACTAAAAATTGAGCTGAACTGGTAGAACCGATAGAACTGAAATAACCCTAAAAATCCCTTGTTACGCAGACGGCAGACCTTCCCAGTTCCCTCCCAGTTCGGCCTCTCCTCTTTGCTGCGTAGCAGAGTGTGGACTCGGAGCCTCTGCCCTTCGGCCTCTCCCATCCCCCCGAGCAGGCGAGCCTCCTCGGCCAGGGTGTTGTCGTCGTCCGTGTAGTCTTCGACCAAGGCGTCTTTGTCGTCTTCATCTTCATCGACGTCTTCGGCATCTTCGTTATCTTCCTCATCTTCGTCGGTGTCTTCAGAGTCTTCGACATCTTCCTCGTCCTCGGCGGCGTCTTCGACGTCTTCAGAGTTTTCGGCATCTTCCTTATCTTCGGCGGCGTCTTCGACGTCTTCAGAGTTTTCGGCATCTTCCTCGTCTTCGTCGGCATCTTCAGCGTCTTCAGAGTTTTCGGCAGGTGGGTCTGTAGAAGAGCAGCAAGGAAACCAAACCCACCCTCCTGTTTTTTTATAACCACCTACTCTCAATTTCCCTTTCCATTCAAGAACAGGTTTTTGATGGGATTGTGATTACAGGGCACGTGAACTATTCTATTATTTGAAAGGGGGACATGTGGATTACGGGGAGGAACACAGCAGGAGCTTTGGGCACCCATGGTTCGGCAGAGTTTATGAACAAGGTAGGAAGCCAAGAGCCTCTTCTTTGATTCGATTCCTTCACTTTGCTCTCCTCGAGGCGCCGCGCCCCCTCTGTTGTCAGAATGTTTTGCAGAATCGGAAATTTTCTATTGTGAATAGAACTTGACCAAACTGTTCCTTGTGATCACCTGCCTGTTCCTAATGCAGGGAACTATCCGGAGTGGGACGAACACCACCCCATCCATCTTGTCGGCCACTCAGCCGGCACGCAGGTCTTCAGAGTTCTGCAATAGATGCTAGCTGATAAGGTAGCTGGGGATTTGGCCGCCTTCTGCATATTGTTTGTCACAAATATTGTTCTCCCCCCCCCTTTTTTTTTTCCATCTGAAATTGGATGCCATGTCTACGGTCCGCAGTTCTTATATGGGTGTTCATGGATTCTTTGATTTAGGCCTTTGAGGGCTATGAGAACACTTCCGAAGACTGGATATTGAGCGTCACCTCCCTCTCTGGCGCCCTCAATTGAACATTTTAATCCCCGTCCCTTTTGCTTTCTTTGGGGGCTGTTTTAGCTCCTTATCAGCTACCAAAGAAAAAAAATAAGATTGCAAGGACCATTAGGTAAGTAAAACACCCGAGCGGATTTTTCTCTTTTGTTTTACTTTACTTTGTTTCTCCTTTGTTTCTGGTGTTCTCTTCTCTGTATTGTGGCAGATCATTTATGTGGCAGAGTGCTATCACTTTATTGCCCTGTCTCTGTTATAGCTATTTGAATAAATGGAAATGGCACTCTTAGAAATATTGTTGAAAAGGAAAATAAGGATAAACCTGAATAATACTGACATTAGGAAATTCAAATGGAGGCTATCCTGTTGATTCCAAAAGATACAAAGTGTGCTGAATTTCCCATGTATCCTACTATTTTCGACTATTAATGGAAAAGAAAAGCATGTTGCTGGCATGAACTGGAAAGTTATGGATTATGATGAAAAATGCCCATGTTGAATTAATGAATGCTCTTTTTCTTTTTGATTATCTCATATTTTGTGATAATGCATAGAGACATGAAAAAATGAATATGTGTGAGTTTTATCACCCTCTCCACCGAATTTTTTTTACAATATGTTTATGGGCAGTGATGCCACACCATTTCTTTGTGCATATGAATAATAGTGTTTAACTTTGTTTCACTATCTTTTTTATGTTGTATTAGGAGTATATTTAATCTGATGTCATCAAATACTCCTACAACTGAGGGTGCAAGTTCAGATCCTAATATTGCTACTCAAACTCAAACAAGTTCATCAAGAGTAAAGAGAAAAACCACAAATTTAAGATCAAATGTGTGGGAGCATTTTACAAAGATTGAAGGAGAAAATAAGTGTCAATGCAATTACTGTGGTACTATGTATAGTTGTGATCCAGTCACTTGTGGCACAAGCCCACTTCGAACGCATCTAAATGTAAGATGCAAGAAATATCCCTTCAGTGGAGCTGTAAGCAAGTAAGTACAAGTTAGTCCTCATAGCCCTTTAGTTGGTGAAGGAATAGAGGGAGAGACCAGAACTATTGTATCAACTTGGAAATTTGATCAACAACTAGTTAGAAAAGCATTGGCACACATGGTGATTGTTGATGAACTTCCTTTTAAATTTGTTGAGGGGCAAGCGTTTAGACATTTTTGTAGTGTTGCACAACCAAAGTTTCATATTCCTTCAAGAATCCTTGTAGCAAGAGATTGTTTTGAAATGTATGTGGAAGAGATGACAAAGCTGAAATCTTTTATAAAAAATAATTGCCGAAAGTTTGCCTTACAACGACACATGGACTTCATTGCAACGGATCAATTATATGTGTCTAACTGCACACTTTATTGATAATGATTGGAAGTTGAACAAAAAGATCTTAAAATTTTGTCTAGTCATAAAGGTGAGGCTATTGGTAAGGCAATTGAAAAGTGCTTGAACAGTTGGGGTATTGAGAAGGTTATGACAATTACTGTTGACAATGCTAGTTCTAATGATGTTGCCATTGCATATTTGAAGAGGAGAATTAATAATTGGGAGGACACTGTCTTGAAAGGAAAATTCATTCATATGAGGTGTGTTGCACATATCATGAATTTAGTTGTTAATGATGGTTTGAAATTATCAAATGAGTCTATTGCACGTGTCCGAAATGTTGTGAGATATGTGAGACAATCTCCATCAAGACTTCAAAATTGAAGTCTTGTGTTGAAGAGGAAAAAATCTGCAGCAAGAGCTTGTTATGTCTTGATGTTCCTACAAGGTGGAACTCAACTTTTATGATGTTAGATACAACCCAAAAATTTCAAAAGGCATTTGAGAGATATGAAGAGCAAGATCTTTTTTTTATAAGTGAACTTAGTGAAGGAGATGGCTTAGGAAGCCACAAGATGATGATCGGGAAAAAGTTAGAAATTTGACGAAATTGTTGGAGAATTTTTATGATGTTACTTTGAGAGTTTCCGGGGCACTATATGTTACCTCTAACACATACTTTCATGAGATTAATAATGTTGATTGTCTCCTAAAAGAATGGTGTGGAAGTGTTGATTATGTTTTCAGTGATATGGCATTCAAGATGAAACAAAAATGCGATAAATATTGGGGAAATGCAGAAAAGCTTAATCTCATGATGTTTGTTGCTGTGGTTCTTGATCCCCGATATAAATTGGTGTATATTGATTTTTCAATCTCTCAAATGTATGAGAGTGGTATGGCATGGACATTGAAGAAAAAAGTGAAGACTATTCTTTATGCTTTGTTTGATGAATACAAAAGTTTGGATGGGAATTCTAGTGGACAGCTGGTAGGCACGTTTCAAAGTGCATCTTCAACATCAACTTCTAGTAGACTACATGATGAGCATCTGACACAAAAAGTATGGTCAATTATGAGGATCGATTCCATCAACACATAGCTGAAATGGAAAGTGATGATGTGAAATCTGAGTTGGTCAAATACTTGGAAGAGGTGAGAGAAAAAGATGTGGACTCATTTGATATTTTGACTTGGTGGAAAATCAACAGTTCTAGATTTTCTATGATTTCATTGATGGGGCGTGATGTCTTGGCTATTCCTGTCTCTACTGTAGCATCAGAATCTGCATTTAGCACTGGTGGTCGTGTTCTTGATGTATTTAGGAGTTCTCTATCTCCTAAAATAGTAGAAGCGTTAATTTGCACTCAAGATTGGGTTCGGTCATCTAAAGATCGGCTTAGCATTGAAGAGAAATTAGATGAAGTTGAGCAACTAGATGAAGGTAATATTTATTTTCTATCATATATTTATTAATTTGGATGAATTTGAGTTGTTTGATGAAGGTGATACTCATTTTCAATTATTTAATAAATATATGATTTTTTTCCCCAGAACTTTCAGGTGTTACATCAGTGCCTCAGGTTATTGATACTGCATAAGCTTTGTTGGTAAGTATTTTTTTGTCGGTAAGTACTTGGTGATTGTCTTAGTTGATGGATAAAGTTGATTGTCTTAGTATTTCTTTGTCCATAAAAAAAGGGCAATATCCAGAACTTGCCATGATCTAAGCTACCACCATTTTGAATATTTATGCTCTGTGTTTACTATAAAGTTATATGTATGTACTCCTGGAAGAAGAAAGTATAACACAGAGAGCCCCAGATTTGGATTGGACACCCTCCCAATGATTTTTAAAGATGACAGTTTAAATAGGAAAAACTAATAAGTTTCTTTGTACTGCCTCTAGGATGAATGACTTCTGATCATTGCATAATTGCCAAACCATTGTATTGCACAACCTCCTGCGATTTATACTCCAGAAAGTGAGTTAGCTTATACAACTTTTCTATTGGGGGTATAAACCTGAGATGACTTTTCAGCCTTTATGTCTTTCTCACTTGTTTGAAGTCTGGCACTTTATATCTGTTGTGCTCAAAAGTGTTTAAGTTCTTTGGCTTTCTAAATTCACTGTTATATTTGAATTATGCTTTTTGGAGAAGTGAAAGCTGCAAATGAACCTTTCTATTTCTTCATTCAGATTTGTTGTGCTTTATTTCCATACGTGAGTGTACATTTATATCATGGGAGAGATATTAACAGTTGTTGCATTGGTAATAAACATGTGGATTATACAAAGTTTATTTTTTGACCATATAAAAAGTAAGAGAAAAGGAGAAACCAACCATCTCTCCTTTTCACAAACATGTATGCTCTGAAAGTGAGGAAAGGAAAAAAAATTGTGGATGAACACATCTTATCTCCAGTGGATCATTTTCTAATCAGTTTTACTTCTTGGTGGCATCTCTTTACTTTTTCTGGAGTACACTGTGAACTAAAGATGATAATATATGTCCCTCTCCTTTTTCTTTTTTGATTTATTTGTTTAAGCTTCCGGAAATTTTCCTTCTTTTAGTACTGAATGATCCTACATAATGTTATATGGATAAACATATGTATTATCATGCCTTTCATTCTGTTAAGCTTTTGTTATTGCGTTTGAATCATGGAAATTTTCACTGACTAATCATGCAAGTAAATTGACGTACTTTAAAGTTATTTCTTCTGAGAACTTCCCATCTATGTGGTAGGATGAGACCATATCTTTTTTTTTACAGGTTCTGGACCTTCTGGTTCCAGTTATTTATGTGGATTTATGGACCAAGCATGGAAAGATGGGATGAGCAAAGAGGAAGCTGAGGTATCCAAACTTATGTACATGAAACCCTGAATCCACCGAAACTGTGTTATATAGTTATGCTCCTATTGTACGTTAACACGCCTTGTTGACTATAATGTTCCACTTTAATCTTATCAAGCTTGACTAGCATATTAGGCTTTGTTTTATAGAAGCTATAAATGCATAATACAACAAACATTAAACCATGGAGAGCTGTAGCAGGTAATTGGGGTCTTGTAATGGTTTTTTTTGCTACTTGGTAACTATTCTTCTACTTCTGTGCACCATGTCTGTTTTCTGGATGCCTCTAGAACCTCAGTGAGTTAAGTTAAGCTTGATTACAATACTTGTTTCGATATCGCACTTTCTTCATGCACTATTCTTTAATTTGTCCCCAGTGACGCCAAATTGTTTCAACCAGTCTTGTGACTTTTTGGTGGCTCCTGTGATTACATTGGATTTCCACATCTAGACTTTATTTAAGCTTGCTGAGAAGAGGAATTGCACTTTTCATCAATCCACAATTTCCATTGTTTTATGTAGTTGAGGGTACACAATTGTTGGTCTGTCATGGTCTAATTGGTGGTGGCCTTGGGTCGCTGTGTACTTGCTGTTGAAGTTTCACAGATGCATTTTGTGATTTCTGATAAAACTCCTGCATGTAGTGTTAATCGGATTGTGGACATCACGGGATTCAGGAGGCAGGTTGATGTGTTCAATTATCTGGGGGTCCCTCTTAAGAGCAGGCAGATGCAGAGTCTTGAAAATCTAATGTTTATGATGGTGGACTATTAGTGTGGATGCAATTTTTTCTTGATGTAATATCTTTTGGACTTAGAAAAGTCACGTTATGTATATACTTCTTTTTAAGAACGCATTTTATGTTTTTTTGGAAGTTCTTATAGATTACATATCCACGTTGATGTTGAATTCATACTGTTAGAATGCTATTATGTGAATAATTCAATTATATAATATATATTGTATGTATATATAATATATATATATATATAATATTATCTATATGTGACAGTCCAAAAAGAATCCCAACATGCCCAAATGATGATCTCCTAATGTGAACAGTCTAAAAAAAAAAACACAACAGGCTCAAACCAACGATGAACAGCCCCCAAAAAGTGCCCAGCAAGTCCAACCGATGGGTTGAACCGATCCAAACCGAACTAATTCGGTTCGATTCGATTCGGATCTTAATAGATTCAGTTCGATTCGGATTGACCCAAAATTGGTCTTAACTCAACTGAACTGAACCATGAACAGTTCTATTTACACCATTGCGTGCAGTGGACCTGATCAAAGGAAAACAAAAGTTGATAAAAAGCAAAAAAAATTCCTCTAGAACTGGAAGATTGAACAACGGACAAACTGCTCATGGAATTTTTTCACTCATATTACTTGATCTCTAACTCCAGTTCAAACGACATTAAGAGTTGGAGACTCGAGCCAAACGACTCAAAAAGAGTTGAGATCCTCCTAGTACGTACATGGGAGGACCCAACTCCAGCAGCAACTAATCAAGTGAGGGAGTGAGTGAGATTTTTTTTTAAAAAACTCAATTAAAATTGAAAACATTTTAGAAAAAGAAATTTTTTTTTTTAATTTCCACCCATCCCCTCACCTGATTGGTTACTGTTAGAGTTGGATCCTCTCATGTATTAAGAAGATCTCAACTCAACAACATAACATGCTCATGGATCATTTGAACTTCTCTACTCCAATGGTCGTATTAAAAGGTGGTTCATTATTGTGTTCTTTTTCTATGTGGAGGCAGCCTGACCTACCGTATCATTTGTTGAGATGTGATCGTATATAAAAAAATTTTCAATCTTATTTCGAATATCCACTGCCACTTTCATGACTCTAAAGTCGCTCTGTATTAGTTCTTTTGAGCGAGAGCTTTTATTTATCACGAGACGAGTGGTTTAGCGGAAATCTCAAGATGATATCATCCTTGTCTCCAACATTTCCCCATGTTCTTGAACGGCATCAGATCATCCCTTATTTGCTAATGATGAAATGAGGGCAAGATAAAGTCGTGTGATGTCAACATTAATAAGTATTAAATCTTAATAGATACTTTTTAAATAGAAGTGGGAAATACCTAGCGAGCCACCTGGCAGGCACGGTTCAGTGTGAGCTCTGCACGTCGTCTCTTCCGTGAGCAGACATGGTTAAGGTGAAAAAGACAAGGTAGGTTTCACGCTTGCAGAGGCCGAGATTCCCACGATGAGAGAGAAATCTCCGCCGTTGGAAGTGAAACTATGTAAATAATTCTTGTTGCCATCATTATTTTATGGTCTGCAAATCTGAGATCGCAGGGTGGTTGAAGTGTTTCTTTTATTTTTAGGCTGATTCTCTCTTAAAAGTAAAGTTAGCCGACCAATTGTATCAGATCAGCTCGGATATTATTTGATACGATAAATATCAAATAATATCAAATATACCATATCATATCAGTTTGAGTTGCCGTTGACCAACTTTCTTTTAGAAAAAAAAAAAAAAATAAAAAGTTTATTGTACCGACCGTACTATGGACCAGATAAGTTGGTCATTTATCTGGCAAAATTGGGGATAAATACATCTAAAACCTTCAAGTCTTGAATAGTTTAATTAAACTTTTACATTCTTCATGTTACCATGTACGATTGCTTGGTAGATTATTACGTTGAACACAAAATAAAATATAAAACTTTAGAGAGGTATATAAGAAAATACGAAATATGATAGGGGTATTTATGTTATCATTTTAATTATGTAAAAAGACAATACTGTAATGAAAAAAGGTAAATCTGAAAAGTATACAATTCAAAAAATATTACTATATATCCCTAAAATCTTTTATATCATTGATGTACCCCCAAAATTTAACTATTACACTGTATACGTCTCAAGTTGAAAGAAAGTATAATATATGTCTCTATCATTTCATTCCATCCATTTAACTCAATCACAATTAAGTTAAGATGAGAAAATGATCTCCTTCTCTCTCTCCATCACTCCCCCCTCTGAACCTCTCTCTCTCTTCTCTCTCAAAGATATTTTTATCTTTTTATCTCTATTTTGATGATTCTGTCTAGTTGAGTACGCACTATAAGAGAAGTGAGATTTTTCAACGACTTTATATCAGCGGCTAGAAAAACAATGTTAATATATAAGATATATGTCAACGGCTATCTGCATGCAGCCATCAATGGCTACTAGAATCGTTGACATAAGATTAACATATGTCAACGATTACTGGGAGCTGTTGACATAAGCGTAGCATAGGTCAACGGTTATTGTGGGCCGTTGACATAAGCTTAACATATATCAACGACTACTGGGATCCGTTGACATAAGCGTAACATATGCCAACGGCTACTGAATCTGTTGACATAAGCTTAACATATGTCAATTGCTATGCTTATGTCAATGGATCCCAGTAGTTGTTGACTTATGTTCATGAAAAAATGGCGAGATTTTCCCGCTCGGACAGCATAGCCGTTGTCAGCGGCTGTATAAGCCATTGACATATACTTAAAAAATCTGAAAAAGTGGCGGGCAATCTCCCGCCCTTTGAAGAACAACATTTCATTAAAAAAAAAAAACACACACACACACCCCACCCACCCGCCCCCTCCCTACTCTCTCCCCGCATCTTCCTATTCGAGTGCACAACGAGGGCGTTAGCAGCTGCATGTCCATCAGGATGCTGCGTTAGCGGATCACCTACCCCGGGGCTTGTAGACACGTCAATTTTGACAACATATTGAGTAAATTTCATGTTATAATGCAATGCCTCAAAGTGGCTCTATTCAGATAACCATTTGAGTGATTTTCCTATTTTTTGAATTTTTATAGGATTTTTTAGGAATTTTCTAGGGCTTTCAGAGGTCCTCTATACACAAGTTTATTCGCGACAGACATAGTGGTCACGATTTAAGAAGTTGATCCGCGATGAGTCACGCCTTCCGTATTAGGTTCCTATTCCGACCTGAGTCCTATTTTATATTCGCGTCCACGAAAGCTATTGCATTTAAGAGTTTCCATATTCGATTTTTGACAATTTCCAAAATGGTTTTTAGAAAGATTTGTTGTCAAATATAAACGCATCTACTAATGTCGTCGCATTTGTCACCTTCCATTATTTAAAAGATCGATTTCCACAAGAAGATCGATTCTATTAAATACACGATAACCCATCTCGTCATGATTCAATATTTCCTTTTATTAATTTGGCAAGAATCCGATCAATATTGGATGTGTTAGAAAACGTCGGTCCATGTCGTCACGATTTTTATACCTACTATAATCAAAGTTTGGAAAGAGCCAATTGAAGTAAGGAAGGTTTTTTAATGCGACACATTTTTTCGGTCGTGATTCACCTTGAAAGGTGACCACTGTGTCTGTCGCGATTTACAATTTTTTTCCCTATAAAAGGACCCCCGTGGCCATTAGTTTGAAGAGAGAGTCTAAGTGTTGAGGCGAAGCCCTGCTACGTTCTGGAGCCAAACCCTGGGCTTGAAGAGAAGAACCTCCTCCCCTCAAGCAAGCTTCAAGTGTTCTTCAATTGGAGGAGTTTTGCTTCATCTCTCAAGTGCATTGGAGCAAGGAGAGATCTTCTTTCTCACATCATCTTCTACTGCGCCAGGAGCTACATCATATTTTGCTTCTTCCTCTCTTTGTTTCTTTTGTTTACATCTTTCATCTTTTAATGCATTCACTTGCAGTTATCATCTTTACACTCGCACATCATTATCTCCACACCTACACTCTTTAGGGGTTTTATACCACCACCACAAGGTGTGTTCAAGCCCATGCATGCAAGTTTCTCTTCACTTATTTTGGATTTCATTCTGCACAACTTGGCCTATTCATTTGCTTCACTTGTTTGTTTAATCTTTCTTGCAAGGTAACCAACAAGCTAAAGTCTTCTACGCCGGCCGCCAGTTGGATAAGTAAGAGTCAACCCACAACACGTCTCCCGCGATCTTTGGGTGAAGGTAAGTAATCTCTCCTTCGGTAACCACGTGTACCTGACAATCACACCTCCATCTTAGTGCACACACGCACCCTCTTTCCTCTTCTTCTCTTCATACCTCTTCCTCCATGTTATCATTTTATAAAATCTTTTCTTTTTTTTATTAATTCTTTGTGGCGTATTAAGCATGTTCACAAATTGGCGATCATAGTAGGACTCTTTTTATTTTAGTTTTGGTTACCATTCCTTCGGCACCCACGTGTGCCCCTCCCTTTGACACCCACGTGTGTCACTCCCATCATACCCCACACGGTACAATTCCCCTCCCTCGTACCCACGTAGTACTCCCTTTAGAACCATCATGATTACCAAGTTGTGCTTGTGATATTTTCCCATAAAGTTAATTAAAAAATATCATCATCCTGCTCCTTCCCCTTTTACTTACCTTCACTTGAAGAAAGCATCACTATTTGACTCTTATTTCTTCAATTGGTTGGCCATATACCTGATTGTTTGATTTACTGCTTTATTGGAACTCTGGGTGCCTTTTAAATCGCGACGTGTTCAGGCGTCCCGTATTTGACTGCTGTACGACGATTAGACCTGTCGCAATTCTGTGACAGACCGCATCGGAGGGAGTTGTCGTGGCTCTTACAACTTCTATGAGTTGTTAGATCCGCGACCGATTGACCGGTTGCGATTCAGGTTGAAGGCGACGACTGAACTCGTCGCATTTCTATCTATTCACAGAACGCCAGGTTTTTCTGTCATCCTTGCATTATAGGGCATACTCGGCTGATGGACCTCCATCCTTCCTTATCCTAGAATCCAAACACCTTTCTTGGTGAGGACAATCCTAGAATCCAAACACCTTTCTTGGTGAGGACATCCTAGAAATCCAAACCCTTTCTTGGTGAGGACGTCTCTCCATTAGGTATTCCGTCTCATTGGACTGGAAATCTTCATCGAGACCTCCGTAAGTCCCGTACCCCGTGGATTCCCTCACGGTGGACCGAGCAGGTTGTACCACCCTGGAGACCTGAGCTAGAAAATTCCAACATTGAGAAGGAGAGTGCTTAGTGAACCCGAAGTTCCCCTCATACCATCTAGGTTCATATCCCATATTGGAGTGAAAATATTTCAATAAAATCTACATTAACCTTACTGAAATAATTGAATTGTACGTAAGCACCCCAACAGTGTTTGATTAGAAGCTATTAACTTCTTCTCTCAAACTGTTTGAGTAGTTGTTCGTAGTAAACTTTGTGTGCTTAATATCATGATGCTACGTTCAAGAAAATCTGTTGGAAGTGGCTGAATACGAAGATATGGGTTATCAAGATGAGGTGTATGATAAGACCTATAATGAACAATTTGCACAACTCCCTAATGAACCATACATTGATTCATCAACCCGCAAGTCCATGCGGTGGATTCTAATCAAGTTGAGTCTCCCCACCATTCTCCGAGGCATGTACTAGAAACCTCTGCCTCCATTGATTTGTCCCCAACTTGTGGACCTCCTTATATCTCCACCCTCTCAACTCCGGGAGGTCCAAAATGCTCTAAAAGAGGAAATCTGTTCCGAACTTGTCCAATCCCTTCACCCGAACATGGGTAATATCCAATTGAAGCTACTCGGGACCCGGCGGTTCGAGTCTCCCCTGCCCCCTCGTGGGCCAATCAATCATCCCACTCTCGCCCCCAAAGTCCTATTGGGAGGCCTTTGCTTATTCGGCCAAGCCCCTTTGCGGCAAGGGCCACTTACCCTTTCGAGCTCTAGCCCATCCCTTTATGCCCACTAGTGCCCCTCCCGCTATCACTTCGTCTAGGTGAGTGCACCCAAACCTCATTCTTCTGGAGTGCCTCACAAACAATCATCGTACGAACTCACCCAAGCGCTCTGGCGAAGGTGAGTAGGTTGGCAACAAGACCTTAAGGCGGTGTCCGCACCCAAGGATTCTCTAGAACTGGGCCCTTCCTTCTATGCCAGTCTTCCACCTTCCCCCCTCTGAGCTGCCTGTCTACCGCCGTTACAACGACACTGACAATCCTTTCGCACACATCAAAGAATTCATGTAAGAATCGTCTTTCTGGCAGAATGATAACCGGCCCCTAGCATTCTTATCAGAAGATCTCTAGATGGTCTGCTCTGGAATGGTTCTATTCTTTGGAACCTGCTGATGCTGAAGATTTTGAAGTTGTGCAAAGAAAGTTTTTTGCAAAAGTATAGAGACCGGGTTGGTTCCTCCTTATCCATCACTGACATAATGACTGAAAAGATGAAGATTTTGAAGTTGTGCAAAGAAAGTTTTTTGCAAAAGTATAGAGACCGGGTTGGTTTCCTCCTTATCCATCACTGACATAATGACTGAAAAGATGAAGGCGGATAAGGCTTTTACATTATGCTGATAGGTGGAGGGCAATGGCTAAAAAGTTGAGGGATCCATTATCAAAATTTGAACAAGTAAAGATGATAACTGCAAATGCTACACCTTAGTTCAGACATATCTGGCTATGAACAAATTGACAACAATGGAAGAGTTGTACGAGAGAGCTAGATACATTCAAACCCAGTGAAAGACTCTCCCATCATGACTATGTTTGAGCCAAAAGCTAGAATAGTAAAGAAGAGTAATGGCAACCCAAGCTGGTGGTCCCACAACTGAGGGGGTTATTCACAATGAGCAAGTGAGTGCTATGGGCAACCCGAACTCCACTCCATATTGCAAACCCCACCCAAGGCCCATCAACAACACAATACTGATGATCAGATCATCTTCCATTAATTCATGAATTATATATCTATTTTGGTGATTAACAAAATCCTAACAATTAGTATCTAACAAGTTTCATGAAGCTTTGTCACAGGAAATAAACAGGCAAAATCAAGCAAAGACTTGTAAGTAAATCTTACATTGTTGTTTTTAATTGTTAGAGCATGAAATTTCTCTAAGTACACATCAACTCTCTTGAAGCATAACGATTTCATAAGTCATCGCAAAGAATAACTCTTTCATAAAGTTCATATCAATTTTGGGTTTACATCAATCTCAGAACGATTCGCTAAGTGGTCGCATCGATTTCGATCTCTGAACGATTCGCTAAGTGATCACATCGATTTCGATCTCGGAACGATTCGCTAAGTGGTCGCATCGATTTCGATCTCAGAACGATTTGCTAAGTGATCACATCGATTTTGATCGAGAACAACGATTTGCTCTCATATCGATTTTGGTTCACATCGATTTGGTAAGTGAGAACAATGATTTGCTCTCACATCGATTTTGTTTCACATCGATTTGATAAGTGAGAACAACGACTTGGTCTCATAACGATTTGTTTCTCACAACGATTCAATAAGTTCCACATCAATTTGGTATTTACATCGACTCGATAAGTTACACAACAATTTACTTGCTGTAACGATTCGATAAGTCACAACATCGACTTGGTCAATATATTGATTTGTTCACAACGGACATGCTCATACGATTTGCTTACACTGTCATAACGGTTTTATATGAGTATACAACGATTTGTATGTATATCGATTTGGTTATGAACGTGCAACGATTCACATGAACAATGACTCATTCACACAACGATTCTATAAGTCAGTTCATATCGATTTCATAACGACTTGATATTAAATATCTTGGCAAGTCAAAGTCACCTGCATATTTCTTTGTTATCCATGCATAAATATAATCGTACATTCATCTGCATGATGCATGTCCAGATATCTCTATTCTTATGCTTCTGCATGTAATATCTTTGGAAAGAATAATGGAATTACTATTTTGATGTTCTCTCACTCTAACGTTGACTGACAAAAGAGACAGCTTAGCAATCTACGTTTAGCATTTAAGTGTGGCAGGTCTCTGACAGCACGACTCTATACAACATGAATAAAGTAGAAGTTGGGGGATATCAAGAAGGATTTTCTTCTTACGTGCATGGAAAGCAAAAAGAACCGTGACTGCAAAGGAAAGGCATGCAGTCTAACGTTCTCTGAACTTAGAGACAACGGATACTTCAACTTTAGAATTCAAAATCTGCAAGCACCATAGAAGAGCTCAAGTCTCACTCCATCATCTTGTTGTAGCCTTTGCTCTCTGTGTCTAGTGTAGAACCTTGAGAGAGCTTTTGTGAACTGAGAGTGTTCTTTTTGTAGATATTTTTCCTCTCAGTCTTCGCTCGGATCAAGAACTGTGCTATTAGCTTGGTCCAGGGGCACATCATCCCTTGAACACATCTTTGTGTTATCCCTTCGTGTTGAAGGAAGGCCTGGGGGTTCCAGGGTGTTTTCCCTTTGTGTTGAAGGAGGACTTGGAGTGTTCCAGGGTGTTGTATTCCTCTTCGGGTTGTGAAGAGAGAAGACCAGCTAAGGCTGGGTGTGTAAGTGTCCTTGAGGGGGACTGTACCCTTAGGTAGTGAATCCTGATTGTTGCTCAGGGACTGGACGTAGGACTCTTGTGGAGAGGAGGTCCGAACCAGGATAAAATCTTGTGTAGTGTGATTGCTTGCTTTGGGTTTGTTGTTTGCTTTTCACTAACGCTAACAATCTTCGAAGTGCATGTTGTGTGGATATTTTTATGGACATGTTTTTAGATAATCAAATTATTTAAAGAATCCCATTCCCCCCCCCCTCTGGGCTTGCTAGCTGGGCAACAAGTGGTATCAGAGCTAGTCTCTTCGACAAAGAAGAAGATCCAACGATCTGAAGAGAAAAGATCAAATGGCAGCCCAAAGTCACTTCGATGGTCCGTCAGTAAACAGGACACCGCTGCGATGGTAAAGACTACACATATTGGAAAACAAGGATGGAGTTCTTTCTATAGGACTTGACTATCAGATCTGGTCGATTGTTGAAGAAGGAGATCTTCTGGTCACGAATGAAAAAGATAAATGGACGATGAAGATGACAAGAAGAAGATTTCTCTGAACTGCAAGGCCAAGAGTATCCTATGTTGTGCTCTTAGCAAGAAGAGGGTCAACAGCATATCTGCCTGCAAGTCAGCTATGGAGATGTGGGGAAGTTAAGGATCATGTATGAAGGTACTGACAAAGTAAAGAAACCAGGATATATGTTATGGTGACACCATACGAAAGATTTTAGATGCAGCTAGGAGAGTCAATAACCCAGAAGTACAACAGATTTACAGATATTACTAACGGGTTAGCTAGTCTTGGAAAGACCTATGAAATGGGAGATATGGTCAGAAAAATCCTAAGATCCTACCAGCTTCGTGGACTCCTAAAGTAACGACAATAGAAGAAGTAATGACCTGAAGAGAATGTCATTGGAGAAAATCATTGGGTCCCTAATGGCCCATGAGATCAACATGGAGAGGTTGGGAGAGTCTTCGAGCAAAAGAAGCACAGCAATGCTCTCAAGGCAGCAGAAGACACATTAAGTGAAGAGGTCAGACGTGTTGAAAGTGCAGAAGGCAGCGAAGACGAGGGAAGCATTCCTCTCTAGAAGATTGCACGTATACTGCCAAGAAAAAATATCATTTGGCAGAAGACTTAAGAAAGGAAAAGATCTCAAGAAACTGAAGTAAAGGACTCAAAGAATCTGAGCCCATATGTTATGAATTCGAAAAGCCCGGACATATCAAGGCAGAATGCCCAAAGCTCAAGAAAACTGAGTTCAGAAAGAAAGACAGCACTAGAAGACCCAGAAGATTTAAGAAGAAAGCCATGGCAGCAGCATGGGACAACAGTAGTGATTCGGACAGCGAGTCAAGCTCAAGAATGAAGAAGAAGAAGAAGCCAACCTAGCATTCATGGCCAACCTCGAAGACAAGGTAACATCAGACTCATCTTCTCATCGTGCAATGAATCTGAATCTAACAACTTAGAAGATGCTTTTAATGAACTGTATTGTAAATATAAAGAAGTGTGTAAATCACTGAAAAGCAATAAGAAAATCTCGCATGCTAAGAAAATACTAATTCAGACTTAAAATCTGAAATGAGCAAATGGAAAAATAAATTGCTGAACTAAAAAGGAGAAATGAATTGTTATGTGAAGACTTGAAAAATAAAAATGAACATTAGCGAGTTTGGAAAACAAGAAAGTAGATAAATTAAAACAAGAAGTTAACACTTTAACAACAGAAATGAAAAATTGTCAAGCACCTAGAAAAATTACTAATGGCAAAACAACATTAATATTAAAAGGTGATAGACGGTCAGGTAAAAAGAAACATGGATTTAATGCAGGGAAAATCGAGCATCAAAATGGTACTTAGATAGCGGGATGTCAAGGCATATGTCAGGTACAAGAATCTGTTCTCTCACCTTGAAGTTGAAGAATGCACAGTTACATATGGTGACAATGGCAAAGGAACTGTAATACGTTGCGGACTGGTGGTAGCAAAGGAAACGTTATCATTGAAGATTTACTTTGTGTGAAAGGACTGAAGCACAACCTTATTAGTATCAGCCAGCTGTGCGATAAAGGACATCAGATCAGATTTCAAGAGTCAAAGTGCAGTATTATGAAGGATGGTGCAGTCGTGTTTGAATATAAATTATTTTAGAATAACCAAATTTCTCTCCCCGTAGTTAAGCAAAATCTCATTAAAATATTACTTGTCTCTTACTTATCTGAGTCGGTTCGATTAATTTTAAGGTATTTATTCTCTCGAACTGTCACTTTGTCGTTTTCTACCATTATGGCGCCTTTTGTTTCGAAAAAGTTATTAGGCTTTTGATAAAGACCCGCAATCTGTGTTACAACGAATCACCTCCCGCTCTCTTCCCTTCAACTTGCCTGAGGCGATGGCCCTATCGACTCTGGCATCAACTCTCTGGAATTTTGAAGCTTACCAACTCCTTCACACGAGAAATATCTTGAGGGCTTCTGCTCCTTTCCTCATTCCAATCATCCAGAAACTTTCCCCATTTAAATCCATGGCCGCGTCTGGTGTATCCGGCAGCGTCGGGGGCTACGGAGCTGCGTTTCTTACCGCTGAGCAGCAAGAGAGGTATACCACTATGAAGATCAAGGTCTGTGGCAACAAGGTAGTGGACATTGCAGACTTGCAGAAGAATGGAATGGGCAGCATCATTGCAGCAATAGAGAGGATGAAATGGACGAAGTTGGCAACTCTGTCAGAGGTGAGTTCTCCAGACCTAGTAAAGGCATTTTATGTTTGTTTGAAGATTGAGGAGGACGGGTCCTTGACATTCCACTGTCAAAGGAACCCAGATTAAGATTACCTATGAAGCTGTTGGAAAGTTTATTTGGAGTTTGCACCACCGTCATAGTGGGGTTCACATGTGGATATCCAGGCGAAAGGATTAGGAATTGTTGGTCCCGAGTACAAACTAAAGGATGGAAAGATAGACATCAACCAACTGAATGCATTCAACCGGATCTACATTTCATAGTGTGCTAAATTCTGGTCCTAGGAGTGCCACCTACTCGACTTATACAAAGGCGGACTCAGACTGATGTTCTAGGCTATTCAGAACCAGGACATAAATATGGCAGAGGTTATAATAGAAAGGATGAAGTTTGCATCTGCTCAGGTTTGGGACAAGAAGAGCAAGCTAAATGTATCCCTACCATATGCACATCTGCTCACCAAGGTATTTCAACATTTTGGCATCAATTATCTGGAGCGTGTCAGAGAAAATGGACCAGGCTATTCGAAGCAGAAACTTAAAGAAAAGTGGATTCTCATGGTTGGAGGTATACGGACCAAGATCTCAGTGGTTGAGGGTGAAGCCATTATTGGCGAAGCTCAAGAAGTTCAACAAGAAGTAGGAGAAGCAGCAGTAGCAGTAGAAGTACCAGCAGGACCATAAGTTCAAGAGCAACAACAAGAAGTTATCCATTCAGAAATTGCAGTGGAACAAGTAGCAGCAGCAGCAGAGGTCCGAGCAGAAGAATCGGTGCTCATTGGAAGCAGATTGAGGACATTCCTCAAGAATTAATTGAGCCTGTGGACAGAATTCAGAAGTTACACCATCCCTCCTCACAAGTAGCTACAATTCTTAGGAGTGTATTGGACTCTTAACCAGTACTCAGGTGGAGCCAAAGATTGGTAGTTCCAGCTGCAGAGATTGTAGCATCTGGCCACAGTACAGATGTTGTCATGGAGGATGCTCCTATTCAGAGGGAGCAAGAAGAAGAAGATGATCCAGTTGATACTCATATGGTTGATGCTCCATTGAGGGGGAGCAGTCAATTAGAAGGAAGCAACATCTCAGGGGGGCATACTGCTAGTGTCCCGTTGATGATAGTTCAGAGAAGGCATTGTGGAGAGTGCCTCAGGTGAAGAAGATAATGATGATAATGTGGGAGCCCGTTGCAAGGGCAAGCAGCAAGGGAAAGAAGCAGCTTCTGGGATTCCTCTCTTGACCAGGAGGCCTCATCAGAGGCAGAGAAAGAAGAAATTGAAGGTCGATATGAAGCCCTTAGTTGCTAGAATGGATGAACAAGGAAAGATCCTATGCTTTGTGCAATCTGATATGCTTCTATCTTATAAGCAGAGTACCTCAGCTAAGGAGATGGGAATGGTCAGAAATGTAGTAAGATGGGTGCGAAGTGAGCTCATTAGCATCAAGTGTGTATAGCCGCACTTGGAGATTTGGTCAGGGCACAGTCCTCAAATGCCCCTCTTGTCCTCTCCTGCAGAACTGTTCACAGTTCTGGACCTTCTGAGGCCATGTAACAAGATGCTGGGCCGTCAGGCCAATTTCAGAAGAAACAGCAGGGCCATCCGGGCCACAGGGTGTTGAAGGTAGCAACTGCAGTGCAGGATCATGCTGAAGCTGGAAGGCTGGGCCCCAGGGTCATCAGAGATGTGTTGGGCCAACCGAGCCAGTGGTTCCGAGGGTGTGATTCCAAGAGTAGAAGAGCCAGCTGTAGCTCCAGAAGCCCATGATCCTTCATCTTTAAACTTCGGCCCCTCCTTCACCACCATCTTCCTCCACAGCACCACCCAAACTACCTACCCTTTTCAAACACCCATGCCTCGCTCCATCTTCTCCAACACCATTTCCTTCCCAATCCACTTCATCCCTGCCACCTCTACATCCATTCCTCGACCTCCTCATGTAACGACTCTCTTATACCGGGTACGGTTATATCAACCCACGTCGGTTTAGCGAGCGTCATCATAGTGGGACATTTACCAACAATAACATTCAGCTGAGATACACATGAATATAAGAACATAGAGCGGAAGTAAAAGAACCACTGTCTTCATTTCATTCATCATCCACATTTAACATACATGGTTCGATAACATTAAGAACTAAAAGTCCACATAACTAACTTGCTGAAAATCAAATATATAATGTCCACACTTAACATTTTCCATGATAATGCTAGTACAATGTTGCAATTACGTACTATGAAATCAAATATCACAAAGTACACCGACGATCTAATCTCCAGCTCGGAGTCGGTCTCCACTGCCTCCTCCGTAAGGTGTCGCCACAAACTACACCTATACGCCGAAGCAAGTAATGAGTCTAAAAGACTCAGCAAATAACTCTACACATACCATACATGCACATGTCATAGCAGGTTTACACACACATTTACAAGACACAATCCTGTAGCATGCTTGTCATTGAAATTCACAACCTATCATGGGGATTCTACTTATTAAACACATGATTCATGCTTTCAGATTTTCTAAATCAAAATTCCTATCATGCTCTCTAATCATTCTACACATGAGGTTCTACCTACATTTAAACTAAAACATGAGAGCAATCTAGCATGACTAGCTTACATACATGAAAGAACACATTGCTAACATGGTTACTACTCATCGTATACATGCACATAACCATTTCACATACTTTAAGCTTGTTGGTTTTACATGGACTAGAAAGCATAACCAACACATGAGAGCTGCTTAATCAATTTAAGTCACGACATGAAGGCAAACAAGCATGAAATTACCTACACACCACTAAGATCATTTCTAACATGGATTCTAGGCAATTTGCACATGTAAAGCATGTATAAGTAATTTAGTTTGCTGTTTAACATGATTCCAAATTACTTCACATGGATCACAAATTCACAACTTCACATTTTTACACACACTCTTAATCACATAGTATACACTTTACACATGCCATTTACACATTTGTCACATTCACATTTCTTACACATGAACACATACACATTTCACTTTCACATTTAGTGCCGTGAACATAGCCCAAACCACCAGAGAAGGACACATCACATCACATACACATAGACATCACCTAGGCAATACAGTGACGACTCTTGGACTGCACAGACCGGGAGAGAACAAGTCTCCACCCTAACAGTGGTACTTGTCCACCTCCCGGATTTCATCCTAATGCCCTTAGGATCACAAACACATCGAACCTTCTCAGGGGGACTTTTCCCTGATACGGTTCCATGCCCTCTATGGAAGCAGTGTCACACTTGGCACAATTACACATTTACCGATTTTTAACACATATCACTTGCCTCTCATTTCAATTCTCACTCACACAAGGGCTCTGTTTTCCTAACATGATTCTACAGTTAACAGGGACTACATGTTCAGAATTTGCATGAATCAGATTACACACACCCGTCCATTATTCCCACATTAGCATGCATTTTTTCTTTCACATTTTCGCATGGAAAAATTCATATTTCACTATATAGTTGTCCCAAACGACTTGAAAATTAACCACATGCTGATCTCAGGTTTATGATTCCACATGAAAATTTTCAGATTTTTCTGACTCAAAATGAAGTTACAGAAAATTAACATCAATTTCACATTATTATTCATAGTGCAAATTAACATGGAGTGAACATAATCACAAATTTAACAGCTCACTGTCTGCACCTAGCATGCACGGGTCACATAATTTATTCCCGAATTATCGAGCAACACGTAATTTACTGGAAATTTAACAGACTACGCATGATTTCTATTTCCCAAAACAGAATTCAATAACCATACAAGCATGGGGAAAAATGTCAGAACTCAGAACACAGAGAGGATCATACATACATGGTTAACAAATTTGGGCAACAAAACTTTGCCACGGATCATTAGGATCATGGTGAATATACATGCCATTCTTTTGCATACACATTAGATAGACGAATAAACTCAACCACCACAAATAAAATGTCATTCATTCTCCATTCATCACATTAGCTAGTATACATAACAATGAGAGTTACATTATATCCTCATCGTAAAACACATCGAAAACTAATCAAATATGCCAGGAAGAACAGCTCACTGTTCTGTCCTGGAGAACTTAACGGCGGTCTCTGGCCGTCCCAGAGTGGACGGCCAGATCGCTGGACGCATACCAGGTCTCGGCGTCAAGGGCATTGACGCCAAGTTCCTGTCTGTGCAGAAACACAGACCGAACTCCAAATGCAAAGGTGAAAGGGGGATCTAGGACACGAGGAAAAATACATAAAAATTATAAAACCCTACTTGACATCTACATGGACGGGGTGTAGGTGTTTAATTGCCTCTGAAAAATACTCCAAAGGGATCTAAAATGGTGGTGAAGCTCTCCTTGGGTAGTCCCAAGAAACCTCCAAAGGACACCTTCCTCCGAGTTTTGAATGATGTAGACACCAAAGAGAGATCGGGGAACCTTCCCTGATGCTCCATCTATCTCCCAGTCGTTGTAGATGGCGGATGAAGCTCCCAAATTCCCGGATCTAGGCTTGCAAAAGTCAGGTCCTTCTCACAGAAACTAGGGTTTGTCTTCTTCTCCTTCCTCTCTCTTGCAAGGAGAGCCAAGAGAGGACTGAGGGTTGAAAAGGGGGTTGTATATAGAGGAGAGGAGCTATCCTCTCACGCAGGTCGGAAAAAGAAGGCTTTCAGACCGTTGGAGACAGCTCCCCAATGGTTGGGGTAGCTTGTTCCCGGAAATTCTAGGCTCTGCAATGCAGCAGGTCAGGAAATGGCGTCCACATCGCTGGACGCTGGGGTTAGTGTTGGCATCATATGGTGACGCCGACACAACATCGACGTCTATTGATATTGACGTCAAGCTGGCCTTCGGCCAGAACTCTAAAACATGCAGAAGAAACCATGCACAACTTACACTTATTAAGTACATGCATTATGTATACTATCATGTACACACTATCATCATACCATTCATACATTATTACAACTAACTTATACACATGCATACATAAGTATACTAACTAGACTTACGTAGATATTTACATACGTACATACACAACATGAATTATTACGTGCAATACAATAATGCAACAAAATTCGAGGGCCTTACACCCTCTCCCCCTTAAAAGAAACTTCATCCTCGAAGTTAGAACGATGCTAGTCAAACAAAAGGGGATACTTCTTCTTCATCGCATCCTCAAGCTCCCAAGTAGCTCCTCTCGTGAGAAGTTCCGCCAGAGAACTTTCACCGAGCAATACTCTTGTTCCGGAGATGCTGAACCTTTCGGTCAAGAATAGCTACTGGTTGCTCGACATACGACAGATCTGGCTGAATCTCCACTGGCTCAGACTAATCATATGAGACGGATCTCGGACATACTTTCTGAGCATCGAAACGTGGAAAACGGGATGAACACTAGCCAACGCTGGGGTAAGGCTAGCTCATACGCCACGTGCCCAAACATCTAAGAATCTCATATGGGCCAAGAACTAGGGCTCAACTTACTATGCCTGCCAAATCTGACGACACCTCGAGTAGGCGATATCTTCAGAATACATGATCACCCACCTCGAACTCAAGATCCTTCCTCCTGTTGTCGGCATATCTCTTTGTCTATCCTGTGCCGCAAACAAGCCTCTTTCTGACAGGTGGTGGATCGTATCCGAAGTCTCCTGAACTAACTCGGTCCGATCAACTACCTATCACCAGTCTCCTCCGAAACATAAAGGAGATCTGCAGGGCCTACCATAGAACGCCTCAAATGTAGCCATAACAATACTCGCATGAAAGCTCTATTGTTGTATGCAACTCCACAAGAGGTAAATGGCGCTCCCAATCCTCCTTCCAATCCAGAACACACGCTCTCACATATCCTCGAGCGTCTGGATAGTCCTCTCGGACTGTCCATCAGTCTGGGGATGAAACGCCGAACAGAGCTTCAGCTCCGAACCTAAGCATCCTGAAGACCCTTCCACAACCTCGAAGTGAATCTCGGATCTCGATCTGAAATGATCGACTTCGGCACACATGCAATCTAATGATACCTCTAACATACAATCTAGCTAAACTCTCTACTGACTGCTTCTTCTTCATAGGTAAGAAATGAGCAGTCTTCGAGAATCTATCTACAACTACACAAATCAGTCATTGCCCCTTCTAGATCGAGGCAAACCCAAAACAAAGTCCATAGTGACAGCTTCCCACTTCCACACTGGGATGTCCATCCTTTGCATAAGGTCGGATGGTCGCTGTCGCTCGGCCTTCACTTGATGCATACTAAACACGGGATACATAATCCGCTACATCCCTCTTCATGCCAGACACCAAAAGGATCTCTTCAAATCTGGTACATCTTAGTGTTACTTATTGTTTAATAGTATGTATAGAAAGCATGTTTAGGTGGTTTATGTATATTGTTAATTGTTATAAAGCATGGTCATGTAATTCAATTATTGTTTAAAAGATAGCGTGTGTTTCCTTATTGTTTAATAGTTTAGATGTGTGTGATATGTGTAAGAGTGTGATCTTTAGATTGCATGCTGGGTCTTTTAGAAGACTCATTTTTGCTTCGGCGTATAGATGAGACAAGTATTCTCGTACTTGAGGAGGGAATGGCGAGGAGCGACATCGAGCGAGAGGAGTAGCTGCTAGTGGAGATTACTAAATAGTTGTGTAATTTCATAGTATGAATAATGTAATTCATATGGACAATGTCATTATGTATTTCATTTGGAAATGTAATAATTGGACCTTTGATAACTACATTTGCTATATAGACTGTGGAATTGTGGATGATGATGGAATAAGAGTTGTTCTTTTATTTCCGCGGTACTTTATGTTATTCATGTACATATCAACCTATGTATAGTGTGGGTTAATATCCCACTGTGACGGCGTTCTTTGTCCGACGTGTGGATGGTATAATCGTATCGGTATAAGGAGGGTCGTTACAGAGAGGGTATAAGGGCGTAAGTTGAGATTGTACATGAATAAACCATCATTTCAATATTGCAAAGTCTCTTTATAGAATTTGTCCATATATGTAGAAAGTATCAAATAATGTATGAATGATAGTTAGAAAATGGTTAGGACTAAGTAACTTAGATTCTAACTAAATTCATTGTTTTGCAGGCTATGCGAGCCGTGGTAGACGTGGTACTCATGCTAGGAGGTATGAGCATAGTCGCAAAGCAAGAAGTTCGTGATGGGGCTCAAAACCATCATTTAGAGCTAGACTCATAGAGTCTGACCCCCGCACTTTGGACGAGGCTCTCAGCACAGCAGCAGGCAGGAGAGTAGGGTGGAATCGTACCAGGGAGAGAAGCCTGAGTGTGTGCTTTGCGACAATCGTCAATATGGAGATGTGTTGGATAAAGGCAGGAAGCAGTCTCAAGTGTGGCACCAAAGACCATCGGATCAAAGAGTGTCCGAAGCTGAAGAAATTCATTCCACGAGGTTTTCCAACCAGCAACAAAGAAGCCAGCAGCAAGGCAACAAGCACCGGCCAAGGAGAATGTGTTAGCCGAGATGCGACGACGTCACTACAGGTACTTGATCCGATCTTCGAGGACGAAGGTCTTTTTCAAGGGGGGAAGAGTGTGAGACCCTCGAATTTTGTCCATATTATATTCTGTGCATGTGGTATTTATTTGCATATGTACATAGTGTGTGTATTAATTTTGAACATTCTATAATTATTTAGTTACTTATATGCATAGATATGTATAAAATATTATTTATTTTTGTGAATATAATACTTAGCTAAATTTGTACATATTTTACTTATTTAAAATATGCGTATTGTATTTAAATAATGTTCGGCATATAATATCTAATTATTGATGTGCATATTGTTTATTATTTCTATGCTATTGTATATAATTATGCTGTGTACACATGTATATATATATATATATATATATATATATATATATATGTTTATTTTGTGCATATGAATCTATTTTATTTTTGTACACTAGATGTTTATGATGTAATTGTATATCTGTTTTGATGTATTTTTGTGTTCTGGCCGAAATGCCAGTTAACGTCAACACACATTGACGTTATTGCATGTTGACGACAAGAGTATGTCGTTGACTACATGGCCAGAAGTGGTTGATGTTCAGATCGATGAACGCTGACTCCTGTTAGCGGCAGTCGATGTTGACGTCTATTTCCCCAGTAAGTTGCGATTCCAGATCTGGAAACAGTGGCGTTTCTTGTGGTTCTTGTTTAAAGAAACCTAGTTCTAACAGTAGGGGACTTAACCTAATGCGCACCCCGACGCCTTAGCCTATAAAACACCCAGATTTGGGCGAGATTAGGTCTTTTGGACTTAAGAGAAAGGCTAGGGCTTACTGTGGGAAAAAATGAGTTTTGTGCAAGCTTGATCCGGCGTGGGAGGAGTTCTTCCGTCGATCTACACTGACTGGAAGGAGCTCTTGACATCGAGGAAGCTTCCCCGACTCCGGTATGCAACCTACATCGACACAAAGACCAGATCTGAGAGGATTTTGGGCACCTTCTTGGCTTGGCCGAGGAGGGCTTCTTCGGGAAAATCAGACCTTCGTAGATTTTCTATAAGGCAAGTGATCTAGGGATTAAATCCCTACTCATGTCTCTTAGGTCTCACGATTTTTCTAGAATTTATCTCGTGTCCTGGAACCCCATTTTCTCCATGTTTAGTGCGTTCAGTCTGTGCTTCTGCAGATAGGTGATTGACGGCCACTTGTGTGCCATCAAGATCCTGATTTAGCGGCCACATAGTGTGTGTTAACCTCTTGTTGACGGCAACCCTTTGCCGCCAAGTTCTTCAGGTCTTACAGAATGGCTATTTTGATCTCTGTAGTGTATTTGTCGGATTTCTGATATATGTGTATGCTGTAAAATTCATGTTTAGACAGATACTGTCAGTAGGTCATGTCATGAGGATGTGTGAATTTTCTGTAAATGGTTTTATTTATTAAAAATTCTGAAATTGGACAATGAGCATGAAATGATCATGATAATTCTGGAATAATTAAATCCATTGTATATTAGGGTTCCAAAATTTTTCCTGTTCGTATGATGACTATTTTCAGGTTTTAAAATCATAGGTACGATTGTTTTGATATGAACCATGTGTTAATGAATTTCTTGATAAATAAGCCTAAAATCTGTCTTAATTATAAAAATTAGATTTACTATTCAGAAAAATCTGAAAAATTAGGTATGGGATATGCTAACCATATGAAACCTATGATTAAATTTTGATACTGATGTGACAACAATAGGTAATGTTTATATTGTATTAAGGTTAATTGATTATAATGAGATGTTTAGCTTTAATCATGTGAAATTCAGTGTGTAGCTGCATATTAGGATTCTATTATGATTCATTTATCATTGTTAAACAACGTGATTAATTTCTGTAATCTGAAATGTGAATGTTATTCAAAGTGCATGTGAAAAGGGATTAAAGTGTGTATATAAGTGAGGAAAACAATGTGATAAAATGTGATAATGTGTAAAATTGAGCCGAGATTGACACTACTACATAGAAGGTTGTGGAGCCGTACTATAGTAAAGTCTCTATGGGAAGGCTCTATGTGTTATGTGATATCCTAAGGGCATTAGGATGAAATCCTGGAGGGGACAATTACCACAGGATAGAGTGGAGAGGGCTTCTCCCGGTCTGCACAGTTTACCAGGATTCGTCACTAGTTTGCCTAGGTGGCGGGTGTGTGTTATGTGATGTGTCATGTGATATGTGATATGTGATATGTGTGTGTGTGTCCTCCTTATGGTGGTTAGGACTATGTGTCACAACAAATTAAGTATAAAAATGAGAATAGTGTGTAAAATAACATGTGAATGTAGCATGTGATAAGTGCAAGTGATGTGACATGTGATAAGTGAAAGTGCAAGTGAAAAACTATGTGAAAAATGTGTGAAATCATATGTAAGTGAAAGTAAATGTTAATGAGAGAATAAATGCATGTGAAAACCAAGGTAAAATGCATATATTCATATCATACATGTGTTAATATGTTTATGTTAAATGTAATATCATGTTTAGTATCATGTTGTATAACTTAATATAATCCATGTGCAAGTGTCATGCGATATGATAATTTTACGTAAAACAGCAAGCTAAATGTGTGAAAACGTGGTTATATTTGCATGTGAAATTGGTTAGATATCATGCTATGAGGTATTTACCTTGTACATATTTCCATGATTTAAATTTGTAGAATGTGCAATGATTAAATAAAGTATGAGACCATGAATCATGTTACATATATTGTATGTAGAAAGCATGCTATGGGTCATTCATGGATATTTCAATATGTTAAGAATATGATTGATATGAATTATGATTTGCATATGAATCGATTTAATTAGCATGCATAGAAAGCATTTTAGGTGGATTATGTATATTGTTAATTGTTATAAAGCATGTGTCATGTAATCGTTTATTGTTTAAAAGATAGCGTGTGTTTCCTTATTGTTTAATAGTTTACCATGTGTGATATGTGTAAGAGTGTGATCTTTAGATTGCTTGTTGGGTCTTTTTAGAAGACTTATTCTTGCTTTGGCGTACAAGTGAGACAGGTATTCCCATACTTGAGGAGGGCATAGCGAGGAGCGACATCGAGCGAGAGGAGTAGCTGCTAGTAGAGATTACTAATTGTTGTTTAATTTCATAGTATGAACATGCTATTCATTTGGACAATGTCATAATGTATTTCATTAGAAATGTAATAATGTGGACTTTTGATAATACATTTGCTATATAGACTGTGAAATTATGTGGATAATGAGGAATAAGAGTGTTCTTTATTTCCACTGTACTTTACTGTTATTCATGTACATATCAACATATTTTATAGTGTGGGTTAATTCCCACTGTGACGGCGTTCTTTGTAACGATGTGGATTAGTATATCCTACCGGTATAAGGAGGGTCGTTACAGAGATGGTATCAGAGCGTAAGGTGAGATTGTACATGAATAAACCATAATCTTCACAATATTGCAAAGTCTTTATAGAATTTGTCCATATATGTAGAAAGTATCTAATAATGAATGAAAATAGTTAAGAAAATGGTTAGGACTAAGTAACTTAGATTCTAAATAATTCATTGTTTGCAGGCTATGGCGAGCCGTGGTAGACATGGTGCTTAGGATAGGAGGCATGAGTAGAGTCACAAAGTAAAGAAGTTCATGATGGGGCTCAAACCATCATTGAGAGCTAGACTCATAGAGTCTGACCCCCGCACTTTGGACGAGGCTCTCAGCGCAGCAAGCAAGCAGGAGAGTAGGGTGGAATCGTACCAGGGAGAGAAGCCTAAGTGTGTGCTTTGCGGAAAGCATCATGGTGGAGACTTGTGTTGGTTAAAGGCAGGAAGATGTTCTCAAGTGTGGCAGCAAAGACCATCGGATCAAAGAGTGTCCGAAGCTGAAGAAATTCATTCCACGAGGTGTTCCAACAGCAACAAAGAAGCAGCAGCAAGGCCACAAGCACCGGCCAAGGTGGAATGTGTTAGCCAAAGATGCCGACGATGTCTCTACAGGTATTTGATCCGATCTTCGAGGACGAAGATCTTTTTCAAGGGGGGGGGGGAGAGTATGAGACCCTTGATTTTGTCCTATTATATTCTGTGCATGTGGTATTTATTTGTATATGTACATAGTGTGTGTATTAATTTTGAGCATTCTATAATTATTTAGTTACTTATATGCATAGATGTGTAAAAAATATTTATTTTTTCTGTGAATATAAGTACTTAGCTAAATTTGTACGTATTGTACTTATTAAATCCTATGCGTATTGTATTTAAATAATGTTGTGCATATAATATCTAATTATTGATGTGCATTTGTATTTATTATTCCATGCATATTTTATATAAATATGCAGTGTACACATGTAATATATATATATGTTTATTTTGTGCATATGATATCTATTTATTTTATACACATTAAATTGTTTATGATGTAATTGTATTTTGTTTTGATGTATTTGTGTTCTGGCCAAAATGCCAGTTAACGTCAACACACATTGACGTTAATTGCATGTTGATGACAAGATGTATGCCGTTGACTGCATGGCCAGAAGTGGTTGACGTCCAGATCGATAGACGCTAACTCCCTGTTAGCGGCATCCGATGTTGACGTCTATTTCCCCGGTAAGTTGCGATTCCGATCTGGAAACAGCTGCGTTTCTTGTGGCTCTTGTTTTGGAAACCTAGTTCTAACAGTAGGGGACTTAACCTAATGCGTACCCCGACCCCCTTAGCCTATAAAACACCCAGATTTGGGTGAGATTAGGTCTTTTGGCCTTAAGAGAAAGGCTAGGGCTGCTGTGGGAAAAATGGGTTTTGTGCAAGCTTGATCCGGCGTGGGGAGGAGTTCTTCCGGCGATCTACACCGACTGGAAGGAGCTCTTGACATCGAGGAAGCTTCCCCGACTCTGGTGTGCGACCTACATTGACACAAAGACTGGATCTAAGAGGATTTTGGGCACCTTGTTGGCTTGGCCGAGGAGGGATTCTTCGGGAAAATCAGACCTTCGTAGATTTTCTATAAGGCATGTGATCTAGGGATGCATCCCTACTATTTCTCTTAAGTCTCAAGATTTTTCTGGAATTTATCTCGTGTCCTAGAACCCCATTTTCTCCATGTTTAGTGCGTTCAGTCTGTGCTTCTGCAGACAGGTGATTGACAGCCACTTGTGTGCCATCAAGATCTTGAGTTAGCGGCCACATAGTGTGCCGTTAACCTCTATTGACAGCAACCCCTTTGTCGCCAAGTTCTTCAGGTCTTACAGAATGGCTATTTTGATCTCTGTGGTGTATTTATCGGATTTCTGGATATATGTGTATGCTATAAAATTCATGTTTAGACAGATATTGTCATTAGGTCATGTCATGAGGATGTGTTGAATTTCTGTAAATGGTTTTATTATTAATTTTTTTGAATGGACCATGAGCATGATAATTCTGGAATAATTAAATCCATTGTATATTAGGGTTCATAATTTTTTCTTGTTTGTATGATGACTATTTCAGGTTTTAAAATCATTAGGTACGACTGTTTCGATATGAACCATGTGTTTATGAATTTCTTGATAAATATGCCTGAAATCTATCTTAATTATAAAAATTAGATTTACTGTTCAGAAAATCTGAAAAATAGATATATGATATACTAAGCGTATGAAACCTGTGATAAAAATTTGATACCGATGTGACAAATTAGGTAATGTTTATATTGTATTAAGTTTAATTGATTATAATGAGATGTTAGCTTTAATCATGTGAAATTTAGTGTGTAGCAGCATATTAGGACTCTGTTATGATTCATTTATCACTGTTAAATAGCATGATTAAGTTCTATAATCTGAAATGTGAATGTTATTCAAAGGCATCTGAAAAGGGATTAAAGTGTGTATATAAGTGAGAAAACAATGTGATAATGTGTAAAATTGAGCCGAGATTGACACTGCTACCATAGAAGGCTATGGAGCCGTACTATAGTAAAGTCCCTATGGGAAGGCTCTATGTGTTATGTGATATCCTAAGGGCATTAGGATGAAATCCTGGAGGTGGACAAGTACCACTGGATAGGGGGAGAGGGCTTCTCCCGGTCTGCTCAGTTTACCAAGATTCTTCACTAGTTTGCCTAGGTGGTGGGTGTGTGTTATGTGATGTGTCATGTGACATGTGCTATGTGATATGTGTGTGTGTGTCCCCTTATGGTGGTTAGGACTATGTGTCACGGCAAATTATGTATAAAAATGTGAATAGTGTGTAAAATAACATGTGAATGTGGCACATGGTAAGTGCAAGTGATGTGACATGTGATAAGTGAAAGTGCAAGTGAAAAACTATGTGAAAAATGTGTGAAAATCATGTGTGTGAAAGTAAATGTTAATGAGGAATAAATGCATGTGAAAACCAAGGTAAAAATGCATATATTCATATCATACATGTGTTAATATGTTTTATGTTAAATGTAATATCATGTTTAGTATCATGTTGTATAACTTAATATATCCATGTGCAAGTGTCATGTGAATATGATATTTTACATTAAAATAGCAAGCTAATTGTGAAAACGTGTTATATTTGCATGTGAAATGGTTAGATATCATGCTAGGAGTGTTAATTACTTGTACATATTTTCCATGATTTAAATTGTAGAATTGTGCAATGATTAAATAAAGTATGAGACCATGAATCATGTTATATATATTGTATGTAGAAAGCATGCTATAGGTGATTTATGGATATTTGATTATGTAAAGAATACGATTGATATGAATATGATTTGCAATATGAATCGAGTTAATTAGCATGTATAGAAAGCATGTTTAGGTGGTTTATGTATATTGTTAATTGTTATAAAGCATGTGTCATGTAATCCGTTTATGTTAAAAGATAGCGTGTGTTTCCTTATTGTTTAATAGTTTAGCATGTGTGTGATATGTGTAAGAGGTGTGATCTTTAGATTGCTTGCTGGGTCTTTTTAGAAGACTCATTCTTGCTTCAGCGTATAGGTGAGACTGGTATTCCCGTACTTGAGGAGGCATAGTGAGGAGCGACATCGAGCGAGAGGAGTAGCTTCTAGTGGAGATCACTAAATAGTTGTTTAATTTCATAGTATGAACAATGTTATTCATATGGACAATGTCATAATGTATTTCATTTGGAAATGTAATAATGTGGACTTTTGATAATTACATTTGCTATATAGACTATGGAATTATGTGGATGATGATGGAATAAGAGTTGTTCTTTTATTCCGCTATACTTTACTGTTATTCATGTACATATCAACCTATTGTATAGTGTTGGGTTAATATCCCACTGTGACGACATTTTTTGTAGCGACGTGGATTGGTATAATCGTACCAGTATAAGGAGGGTCGTTACACGAAGAGCACTTTGCCATACACTGTCACGCCCCGCCAATTTAGCAGCGGAATAAATGGGGAGACGTGATCAAAGTGCATAGTAGTGTAAATTGCACCACAGTCAAGTGATTCAGAGCATCTAATGAACAATAATTGGAATAAATTCTTCATTTCATTATAAATTTCACTAAGACTATTACAACCACTAATTCAGAGCCAACGCATGGGGCTCAATGACATCATTACATTAGAAAAGAAATCTAATGCAATATCTACTAGACTCCATTGTACTTGGGTAACTTCATCATTTGACTCCAGGTCCCTTAACACTCCGGTCCTATCCCATCGGTGTGTGTAACGTCATCATCCGACTTACCTGAGACACAATAACAAATAACGAAGGGTGAGCGATAACGCTCAGTAGGATTTAAATCTCATGAGTCAAGCATGCTTAAATAATAATGCTTTAAAGGACAAAGTAACTAATGATAGAGCGAGCCATGTAAAATCAAGAAAGTAATAGCACAAGTAACATGGTTCAAATAGCACGTGAATCAATTATAGCACAATGAATATGATCAAGTCACGATAGAAAGAGATAATTCACGATAGCAAGTAACGCCATTGTCAAGCATAGCAAGCAACATGCATAGCAAGGAGAGGATATAGTTGGCCATATAGAGAGTAAATTGCACTTTGATTGATTTTCATCAATCGAAATAGTATAGCACTTTGATTAACTTTCGTCAATCAAGATAGTATTGCACTTTGGTTATCCGTAGATAGCCGAGAGAGAGTATAGCAATTTGTTGTGTGAATAGACAATGAGAGAATATAGCACTTTGGTTTTCAATAGACAACGAGAGAATATAGCACTTTGTTTGATTGTCTTAGACTAATCTTGATAGTATGGCACTTGGATGTAATGCCGACATCTTGATCAATGAACTCCCGCGGGCAAATGGCATTTCGGGCGCACCACCAGGACCAGATCGGGCCCTATATTGCCTGGCATTGGTTATTTTTATTATCTTAGACAACCAATAGATGGCCAAATAGAGTACCAAGAAGTGATGATAGTACTAGATGAATAGACGAGTGTATAGAGAACGTGAATAGGTGAAGAGTAGAGTATAGATGAGAACTATAGGTCATTGCACATGAAAAAGCAAATAAACAGGCTATAGTAATAGTTACACAACACACGCAATTGGTGTGGCAATCAGGTGGAATTCACTACCCTTCCACTGGCCATATTATGCACAGGTCAGAGGTCCAGCGTGATTCAAGATAAGAGCGAGAGAGCATTCTAAGGCTGTTTGGATCTTACTGATCCCAAACGGGTATCATAGGTATTGAGGGTACAACCAGCTCGTCGATTGGACAGAAGAGACTTATGGAGGCCTTGAACAAGGATTCACTAGTCCGACAGAAGGAATATCCGACGGAGAGTTTGTCCAAGTCAAGAGAAAGTGTGTATATAGAAACAAGTGCTCGACGTTCCAGAGGAATTCTAGAATAGTGGAGCGTCGGTAATGGTATTCCCAAAGCATCGCGAGAAATGAAGACAAGTCCATTAAAATAGGGCAATGTAATAAACATTATTGAAGTAAATACCAAATATATTATGAGATATTTTCATGTCAAGTCAAGTCATAAAGGATGATTTCAAGTATTTGCATGTGATAAAGAGAATCAGGATATAAAAAAGGTCATGTGAGTGTCTTTTAAATTAATCAATATATGTTCACTTATGGCATCTTTATTCACTACGTTTAAGACTGTTAATAAGGTATAATCACTGCAGAAGGGTAGAGTACCAAAATCAAAGGGTTTTCATGCAAAATTCCAGAAGGTGACGTACCCCTACAAGGATCACGACAAGGCACATACAGAACACAACAGGGTCTTTCAAGGATCGCAACAAGTCGGTCAGGACATGCGGCCAGAATGCGATGCCAGATCCTGTCGTGTTCAGAATGCGACAGGGTGGCTGGTCGCGATCAGCCCCTGAGAATGCTGCCTATCGGGCCGTCGCGTTCTCAGGTCATGCGCCTAAGTCCGAACAGAAAAGGATTTGCCTTGGATTGTGGTCCAAGCCTTCCATATTTGATACAGGTAGATTAAAAATGATATCTCGTTGTACAATTGATCAAAAATCACGAAACCACTTTCATACTAATCTAGACATGCGAGGGTATATAAAAAAAATAGGATTTGAAATTAATCATGATCTTGACTGGTTTTAAACAAGTTCATGCACGAAGACACAGTGTAGGATACCGTGAAGGAAGATGAATAAATTCGAGTAGTATTCTGCATGAAAATTAGGGATTTCAGGGGCAAATGATGCATGACAACGAGTAGTATCTCCAGTTAAAATTTCATGGCATGAGATCAAGAGTACATGGAGATCTAAATTAAATATGATGGGTCAGGGTCAAGATGATGGCAGAACTTCAAAATAAAGATCAAACATAGGGTCGATGAAAATTAGAGGGATCAGAGGGCTTTTGTTCCTGATATTTGGAACATCCTACAGACGAAATTAATTGAGTTTAGCTTGTGAGAATGCCTACCATTGGGTCGATCGATTTGTCTTCTAGGGCATAGAACTCGAAGAACAAGTGGTAGATCTTGAGCATGTTGCCCAGTTGACGAGCCAAGAGGGGAGGTGAATGAGTCATTTAAAAATTTATTTGATTAGTACCTGTACTTAAAACATTCATACAAAGATGCTCTTCGATGAAGGTTAGAGAAGGTTAGTATAAAAGACAAACACACAATAAGCAATCACACAACACAAGGAATTATCCTGGTTCAGACCTTCTCTCCTTAGGAGTCCTACGTCCAGTCCCTGAGCAACAACTCAGGATTCCACTAACTAGAGTACAGTCCCCCTACGGACAATACAACACCCAGCTCAGCTGGTCTTCCCTCACAAGAAGGAACTACAACACCCTGGATCCCTCACAGGTCTTCCTTCACAACAGAAGGGAACACAACTCCCTGGCTCCCCACCAGGTTTTCCTTCACAACAGAAGGGAACAATAACACAAGAAGAATAAACATGAATTCAAGCCCTAGATCAAGATTTAGCAAGACAAGATCTGAGACTACTAGCACTGAGAGCAAATAATCTAAACAAGGCACTCTCTCAAAACTACACTGGCTCTCTTAGGATCTCTATTATAGCACAAAGAGCAAAGAGCTAAAGACACACTAGAATTGAATTCTTGGCTCTTGGATTCTTTCAGAAGATTGGAAAGCTTGTTTTCTCAATCGTAGGTCTCTCTCTTCTATCTTTCTTCTGGAGCTGATATCTTGAATTTATATCTCCAATTTGAAATGTAGTCATTGAAGTAACCGTTGTCTCTTAGTTTGGTAGACGTTAGACTGCTTGACACTTGGAAGCTTCTAGTCAACAATCTTTTATCCAATTGAGCACGCAAAGAGATAAGGTCTTCTGGCGTCTATATGGTTCACGTTGTATGACAGAGTGTCTTTAGGACCTTGCATATATTAAATTCTAGAACAGTAGATAGCTAGGCTGTCTCTTGTTATTAGTAAAACGTTGATATGAATATTCACCAAAATAGTAATGTCAAATAGCTTGTTCTAAAAGATACACACAGAGTAAGCATAATGGTGGACGTGATCGTCTGCATGGCAGAGATACGTTCAGTCCTCATAAATGAACAGATGTCAGAAGATATGCTTGACTTTGACTTTTCAACGCTTTCAGGAATAAGATAAGTATTAAGTCGATGTAAGACATAAAATCGATGACTATATGACTTATGAAATTGTTATGATCAGTCAGTTTAACTAAGTCGTTATAAGAAGCAAATCGTTATGTTCAATGAAGAAATCGTTATGAACACTTAACAAATTGTTATAGAAAGCTAGTCGTTTGTGGGCGTTAAAGAAATCATTATGAGCGCTAAGGAAATCGTTATGAGCGTTGAAGGAAATCGTTATGAGCGCTAAAGAAATCGTTATGAGAGCTAAGAAATCGTTATGAGTGCTAAAGGAAATCGTTATGAGCGCTAAGGAAATCGTTATGAGCACTGAAGAAAATCGTTATGAGCGCTAAAGAAATCATTATGAGCGCTAAAGAAACCGTTGCGTGAAGCAAATCGTTATGAGCTCTAAAGAAATCGTTGCACGAAGCAAATCGTTATAAGCTCTAAAGAAATCGTTGCGATGAGCAAATCGTTACGATGACTAAAGAAATCGTTGCGATGAGCAATCGTTACGATGACTAAAGAAATCATTGTGACTTTCAATAGAAGTCGATGTGAACTTAGAGAAATATAATCTTGAAATAATTAACGCTTCAGAAATATGATACTTACCAATATTGGCTTGTTTGACCTTGGTATATTTTCTGTACTTAAGACTTATGAAAAATATGTTAGAAATTTTGACAGGGTTTTGTTAATCACCAAAAAAAATATGTAATTAATTAAAATTGTATGGAGACAGACTGATCATCAATCTCCCCCTTTTCGGTGATGACAAAACTTATCAGGAAGCATGAATTTGCAGCATGTAATATTTCAGACATGTTAAGAATGTTTCTCCCCCTTTTTGTCATTAAGCAAAAAGATAAACTTCGACCAAGAAGTAGAGAAAAGATGGAAGGGCACTCAACCAAATATATTGATCAGTTTTGAGGAGTTACAGATAAATAATAAGCAGGGGATAACAAAGAGCCAAAGCGCCTGATGACAGGGAGTGTCTGGCGTTCCTGCTCTTCAAAAAAGCTTGAAAGGCCCCAAATTCAATTTGATAGGAGGGTCCCATGGTGAGAGCCATCCTTTTGATATGAAGCTGCCTTTGATCTGAAATGAAATCCCCATATTTAGCACTGCCAAGGGCTAACTTGTAGGTTAAGAATTACCCAAAACTGGCAAACCGAAGGAAGGCATCAATCTTGAGGGGATAGTCAATTTGAAGGGATCTAAGCTCCTTCTTTAAAGCAAAGAAGACCTTGTATCTTTCAACCTAGGTCAGATAGGAATCCCAGATGAGGTGAAGAGAGTTGGCATCCAAAATTCATCGGGAGTCAAAGGTGGTTGATTTGAGTTGGCCTGAGAAGCATTTAGATCTGCTAGCTGCTGAGCAGACAAGGGATAGACCTTCGTCCAATCATCTGGAGATAGCCTGTCACATTCAGAGAGAATGGGGGCCAGGACATCAGCCTTGATATGCCTCTAAAGATACTACTTGAAGACAAATCTCGGAAAGGATAGATCACGACCATCTTGCACAAATAACCTGGCCATGACCCTTGCAGCTCGCTCAAAGATAAGTGTTCCCACAGAAGAGTCCATAATCAAAGCATGGAGAGGGGGAAGGAACACTACATTAGGAATAACTAAGGTAGCAAAATCGACCTGAAGGGATTCAGTATGAGCTGTGCTTGAACTGTGGAAAAGGAACAATGGTGGAGGAAACAGGAGATGAGGCAAGTTGAGAGGGAAATGGTTGGGGAGAGGAAACAGATCTTGGACGGGGTCGTTTAAAGGTGTGGTTGGAGCTGGAGGTGCAGTGGAAGAAGAAGGTGGAGAGGGAGTAGCTGAAGTGGGAAGAGTAGAAGAGGCAGGGGGCTCAGGAGCTACAGTCTGGTCTGCTCTTTCAGCTACCAGTTCCACTGGATTAAGTGTCTCCTTCTCCGGCCCAGACCTCTGACACAAATGAGAATCTTCAATAGGCAAAATGTCAGAAGGTTGAACTGCAATACTTGGCCCTGATGGCCCTGCTGGAGCAACAACTGAAGGCCCTGATGGCCCTGCTTGAGTATCAACTGAACTCCCTGATGGCAGCTCCACAAGATTAACACCAATTTGCTCGGATGGCCCTGCATTATCTTCACTTGGCCCTGAAGGCTCACGCTCTTGAGGAGTAGGATCTTTGGGCCCTACTGCCTTCAAAACCTCAGACACCATCGCCTTCATAGAGGTCAGTTCCTTATTGAACCACTTCATGGCATTATTTATTTGAAAAATGTCATTTGACATGGATTCCTGGCGCACGATGATAGAACTCATAGCTGACTTCACTGAGTCCAAGACTGCACCTTGATCATCCAATCTCTTCAAGATGGGCTTAAGTGCATCTTCTTTAAAATTTTCTTCTGCCTTCTGTGAGCATTTTTCTTGTTTTTGCTGCTCCCTTCCATTTGCTCCTCGACCTCTATTTGAGCTTCAATATGTCCTTCATTCACAGAAGCATCTTCAGTATGTGCCCCTTGAGATGCTGCTTCCTTCTCAATATCTTGCTCCCCTGAACAGGAGCCTCCTCCACATTCTTTCTTGCTCCCCCTGAATAGGAGCATCTATTAATACAGAATCTTCAATGTGGCCAGATGCCACAAAATGTTCAACAAACTCCCACCAGCGTTTGAATCACTGGGGAGGAGTGAATGGAATCTAATACTTGACGGAGTAAGATGCCACGGATGTGGGAAGAGGATCCTCTGAACTTCTGACAGAATCTGCCACTGCTACATTTTCTTGAGCTACCGGAGTCTCCATTGCAACTTCTCTGTTGGCAGCTACTTCCAGTGAAGCTCTAGGTACTGCGGCCTCTTCTGCTGCTGGTTCTGCAACTGCTGATGGACCCTCTGACTCTACTGCTACTGCTTCGAGCTGAACGACTTGGGCTTCCCCTAGGATGGTTCACCCTCAACCACTGAGGTCTTGGTCCATACTCCGTTGACCATAAAAAACCACTTTCCTTAGATTTCGGACCTAATTGCTTGGCCCATCTTCTCTACAATGCACAGAAACATCTACTCCAAAGTGCTGAAAAACTTGGTGAGCAAATGAGCATAAGGCAGGGATACATTAAGCTTACTCTTGGTATCCTAGATTTGATCACGGGCAAACTTCATTCTTTCCATCATCACTTCGGCCATGTTGATTCTTGTTTTGAACGGCCCAAAACATCATATCAGAGTCTGGTTGGTGCATGTCGAGAAAGTAGCACTTCTAGGACAAGAATTTGACAACTACGAAGTGCAGAAGGCGATTGAAGGCATTCAAATGATGATATCCAATTGCATCTTTCAGTCTAAATTCTGAAACAAAAATACCTAGACCCTTTGCCTGGGAGTCCACTGAGTGGATTCCACTATGACCAGACGTGCTCACATCAAACAGGGTCTTCAAAACATCATGATCAATCTTGATTTGGGTTCCCTGACAGATGAAATCAAGGACCCATCTGCCTCTGTTCTCACACACATAAAACGCCTTCACGAGGTCCGGATAGCTTATCTCAGAGAAGGTGGTGATTCCATCCACTGCATCCTTTCATAGCGGCTACTACACTGATCATACCATTCTTCTCAAGATCCACAACATCTACCGCCTTATTCCGCAAAGTTTGGTCTTCACGAAAGTAAACTTTTCCTACTGCTCTGCCGATAGAAACTCAGCGCTGTAGCACCCAAACTGCCGGAGATATAATGGACGATGCCATGACTTTGGGTGAGGAAGATTTTCTGGGGGGTGGGATGTGGAAAGAGGAGAGAAAATCCTCAAGAAATTCTTCGTGGGAAGAAGAGAGAAGCTTCAATTAGCAGAAAGTCGATGTCGGAGTCGTTAGGGCATCGGCTCAGGCAACAGACGAAAGAGGGAAAAAGGTGTAAGGTAGGAGATGAATCATTTCACATCGATTTTTGGGGTAAATAAAGGCTTTACTGAATAGCGAAGCACGAAAAAGGTGACAGAAAACGACAAACAGGTTGACCAACTCAACATACTTTAGAAAGAGAGTGGCCAGGAGAGATAAATTTACTTCCTTTTGCTAAAGGCCATTGGGGAGAAAGTTTACTTGAATTCTGAAAATTTATTTATCAGTTTTGAATAGAAATCTTTTCACAAATTACATATGCCCAATTCCCTTCTAAAGAGTGAACTTCTCTTCGGGTAAGGCTTTTGTGAAAATATTGCTAACTGACCATTTGTATCAATAAATGATATGTCTAAATTACCATTAGCTACATGATCTCGAATGAAGTGATATCTAACCTCAATGTGCTTGGTCCTTGAATGCTGTACTGGATTTTTGGTGAGATTTATGGCACTAGTGTTGTCACATAACAGTGGGATAGACTTGATGTGCACTCCATAGTCCTCAAGCTGTTGCTTTATCCATAGGAGTTGTGTACAGCAACTTCCAGCAGCCACGTACTCAGCTTCAGCTGTTGAGAGTGCTACTGAATTCTGCTTATTGGAGGACTAGGATATCAGACACCCTGCAAGGAATTGACAGCAACCACTGGTGCTTTTTCTATCTAATTTGCATCCAGCATAGTCAGCATCATAATATCCTATCAAATTAATTTCACATGATTCGGATACTTCGGATACCACAGACCTAAATCATGAGTTCTAGCTAAATATCTAAAAATTCTTTTGACATTGATCAAATGAGATTCTCTAGGATCTGCTTGATATCTAGCACATATACATACACTAAATATCAGGTCTGCTAGCTGTTAAATATAGTAATGAACCTATCATACCTTTGTAGTTCTTTTGATCTACTTTCTTACCATTCTTGTCACTATCCATCCTTGTTGATGTGCTCATAGGTGTTGATAGTGGCTTGGCATTGTCGAATCTGAATTTCTTCAGAAGTTCCTGGTGTATTTTGCTTGACAGATGTGGGTCCCATCTTTTCTTGCTTGATTTGTAGTCCAAGGAAATAATTGAGTTCTCCCATCATGCTCATTTCAAACTCTCCCTGCATCAACTTTTCAAAATACTTGCAAAGGGATTCATCAGTAGATCCAAAGATAATGTCATCTACATAAATCTGTACAAGTAATATACTTTTAACTTTCGATTTTACAAATAGAGTGCTATCTACCTGTCCTCTAGTGAAACCATGGTTTAATAAAAAAGAGCTAAGCCTTTCATACCAGGCTCTTGGTGCTTGCTTTAAACCATATAATGCCTTATGAAGTTTAAAAACATGATTAAGAAATTCTGTATCATCAAAACCTGGAGGCTGTTCAACATACACTTCCTCCTTAATAAAACAATTTAAAAATGCGTATTTAACATCCATTTGAAATAACTTTAAATCTAGAGTAGATGCATATGCAAGTAAAATCCTAATAGCCTCAAGTTTAGCTATAGGAGCATAGGTTTCATCGAAATCAATGCCTTCCTCTTGGGAATAGCCTTGAGCTATCAGCCTGGCCTTGTTTCTTAAAATCACACCAGCCTCATCCAATTTGTTTCTGAACACCCACTTGGTGCCAATAACTGGATGGTCTGATGGTCTGGGAACAAGTGACCATACTTGGTTTCTCTTGAACTGATTAAGTTCATCTTGCATGCTATAATCCAGGATTCATCAGTGAGAGCTTCATTGACTGTCTTAGGCTCTATTTGAGAGACAAATGCTAGATAATCACAAGGTATTACATTACCTCTTGTTCTTACCCCTACAGATGGATCACCAATAATGTTCTCAGGTGGGTGATCTTTCTTGTATCTCCACTCCTTTGGAAGATTTTCATGTGTAATGTCTTGTTGTTGCAAGTCTTCCAGAGGTGGATCATCCCTGTCTTCAATTGAGGTATCCTTTAGTTTCTTGGACAGTTCGTCTGCATCATCATTGTCACTTTCTTCTTCCTTTCTCAAGGAAGGGTTAGTCTCATCAAAAATAATATGCACAGACTGTTCAATCAATAAGGTACGTTTGTTAAATATTCTATAACCTTTGGGTTTAGAAGTATACCCCATGAAGATGCCTTCATCTGATTTGGCATCCAACTTACCAATGTCTTTTGCCGTTGTTGTGGATGAAGCATGGACATCCAAAATTTCTGAAGTGACTGATCTTTAGTTTCTTCCTTTGAACAACTCATAAGCAGTTTTCTTCAATATTGGTCTGATCATTACTCTATTAATGATGTAGCTTGCTATGTTTACTGCTTCAGCCCAAAAATACCTTGGTAAGTTATATTCTGACAACATTGTCCTAGCCATATCCAATAAGGTTCTATTCTTCCTCTCAGCAACTCCATTTTGCTGTGGTGTCCTTGGTGCTGAGAAATTGTGTTCAATCCCTTCGTTTTCACAGAACTTTGCAAATTTCTCATTCTGAAATTCACCTCCATGATCTGATCGAATACTAATAATACTGAATTTCTTGTCTTTCTGAACCTTCTTGCTAAAACTGATAAAGCTTTCAAATGTATCATCTTTATGTTCTAGGAATGACACCCATGTGTATCTGGAGTAGTCATCGATATAACAAACCCAAATTCTTTCCTCCTAGACTAGTGGTTCTCATTGGCCCAAGTAAATCCATGTGAAGGAGTTCTAAGGGTTTAGAGGTGGTTACAATAGTCTTTGACTTGAAGGAACTCTTGGTGTGCTTCCCTTTGCACAAGGTCCAAACACCTTCATCTTAGTGCTGACTTTTGGCAGACCTTCCACAAGATTTTTCTTTAACAACTTTCTCATACCATCTATGCTGCAATGCCCCAATCTTCTGTGCCATAGTTCAGTTGATTGAACTTTATTTGCTGCTAAACAGACATTTTGATCCTTGAGTTCTTCAAGATAGAGCACATATAAGTTCTTTTCTGTATTTGCCTCGAAAATTACTGCTCCATCCTTTAATATGCTGCACTTTGACTCTTGAAACTGGATCTGATGACCTCTGTCACAAAGCTGGCTGATGCTAATAAGATTATGTTTTAGCCCTTTGATAAACAATACATCTTCAATAATTGTCTTTCCTTTGTTGTTCACAGAACCACTACCTATCACTGTTCCATTTCCGTTATCTTCATATGTAACAGTTCCTTCTTCATTTTGAAGATGAGAGAATATCTTTCGATTACCTGACATGTGCCTTGAGCACCCACTGTCCAAATACCATTTGGATGCTCGAGAGTTACCCTGAAATGAAAACATTAAGTTTTAGGTACCCAAGTTCTTTTGGGTCCTGATTGGTTAGTATCACTGGTTTCCCTTTTTATTATCCATTTCTTATGTTTAGTTGGACATGTAGTTATAATATGTCCTAATTTGTTACAGTGACTGCAGTAGGACAATTTGGTTACTTTTTCTATATATTTGAAATCTGCCTTATATGCAATGTCTTGTTCAGGTACAAATTTTGGTATTGGATATATTTTAGGATAAACTATGGTTTCTTCATTATCTAAGGGTGTATATCCTAATCCATTTTTCTTCTTTCCTGATCTTCTGGCACCTTTTAATATTATGGAGTTTTTACCATTAGTGAATTTTTCTAATGTGCTAGATAGTTGTATATTTTCTTCTATTAATGAGTTTATTTCTGTTTTTAGTTCATCCGAGCTTGCTTGTTTTTCAAATTTAATTATTTGTTCATTCTTAACCTTTAGATCTTCACATAATAAGTCATTTCTTCTTTTAAGTTCAGTTAACTATTTTTCTAGCTGTTCATTTTCTGATTTTAGATCTGAGTTTGTGTTTTCTAGACAAGCATTATTTTTCTTACTTACTTTTAATAGTTTGGTTACTTCTCTATATTTATTGTATAGTTCATTGAATGCTTCCTCTAAATTATCCGAATCAGAATTATTGCAGGAATCAAACAAGGAGTCAGATGTTACCTTATCATCTGTATTTGCCATGAACGCCAGGTTGGCTTCTTCTTTATCACTACTCGAGCTTGACTCACTGTCTGAGTCGCTGCTATTTTTCCAAGCGGCTGCCATTGCCTTTTTCTTATATTTCCTGAATTTCTTGGAGCTCTCTCTTTTTCTGAATTCAGGCTTCTTGAGCTTTGGACATTCAGCTTTGATATGTCCAGGTTTCTTGCACTCATAGCATATTGGTTCTCCTTTCTTTAGATCCTTTCCTTCTGACTTCTTAAACTCTTTCTTTTTCTTAAAGAATCTTCTGCCAGATTGAAATTTCTTTTTCTTGGCTAAAATCTGCTGCAGTCTTCTTGATAGCATTGCTTCTTCATTTTCACTGTCCTCAATACTTTCATTTTCATCGAGCTTGCTTCTGATGAGTCTTCTTCAGCTTTTAAAGCATTGGAGTGCTTCTTTCTACTTAAAGACTCTCCTAGCCTTTCCATATTGATCTCATGGGCCATAAGGGACCCAATGAGCTTTTCCAAAGACATCCTTTTCAGATCATTAGCTTCCTCAATAGCTGTGACCTTTGGGGTCCACGAGGATGGTAAGGATCTAAGAATTTTCCTCACATGTCTCCAATCTCATAGGTTTTCCCAAGTCCAGCCAATCCATTTGTAATATCTATGAATCGACTGAACATTTGAGTTATGGACTCACCTGATTGCATCTGAAATCTTTCATATTGAGTAACAAGAATATCAACTCTTGTCTCCTTCATCTTGTCTGTGCCTTCATAGGTAATTCTAAGCTTTTCCCACATCTCCATTGTGGATTTGCAGGCTGAAACTCTGTTGAATTCCTTATTGCTTAGTGCACAACACATAATACTCTTAGCCTTACAGTTCAAGGAGATCTTTTTCCTATCATCATCTGTCCACTGAGCTTTCTCATTTGTGACAAGGAGATCACCTTCTTCTACTATTGACCATATCTGATAGTCGTGACCTTGAAGAAAGTACTCCATTCTGGTCTTCCAATAAGCATAATCTTCACCATCAAAGAGAGGGGGTCGGTTGACAGACTGACCTTCAATGTTACCTTGGACTGCCATGGATCTTTACTCTTCAGATCGTTGGATCTTTCTTCTTTGTCGAAAGACTCGCTCTGATACCACTTGTTGCCCAGTTGACGAGCCCAGAGGGGGGGTGAATGGGTCTTTTAAAAATTTATTTGATTAGTACCTGTACTTAAAACATTCATACAAAGATGCTGTTCGATGAAGGTTAGAGAAGGTTAGTATAAAAGACAAACACATAATAAGCAATCACACAACACAAGGAATTATCCTGGTTCAGACCTCCTCTCCTTAGGAGTCCTACGTCCAGTCCCTGAGCAACAACTCAGGATTCCACTAACTAGGGTACAGTCCCCCTACGGACAATACAACACCCAGCTCAGTTTGTCTTCCTTCACAAGAAGGGAACTACAACACCCTGGATCCCTCACCAGGTCTTCCTTCACAACAAAAGGGAACACAACACCCTGGCTCCCCACCAGGTCTTCCTTCACAACAGAAGGGAACAACAACACAAGAAGAATAAACATGAATTCAAGCCCCTAGATCAAGCTTTAGCAAGACAAGATCTGAGACTACTAGCACTGAGAGCAAATAATCTAAACAAGGCACTCTCTCAAAACTACACTGGCTCTCTTAGGATCTCTATTACAGCACAGAGAGCAAAGAGCTAAAGACACACTAGAATTGAATTCTTGGCTCTTGGATTCTTTCAGAAGTTTTGGAAAGCTTGTTTTCTCAATCGTAGGTCTCTCTCTTCTATCTTTTCTGGAGCTGATATCTTGAATTTATATCTCCAATTTGAAATGAAGTCGTTGAAGTAACCCTTGTCTCTTAGTATGGTAGACGTTAGACTGCTTGACACTTGGAAGCTTCTTGTCAACAATCTTTTATCCAATTGAGCACGCAAAGAGATAAGGTCTTCTGGCGTCTATATGGTTCAACGTTGTATGACAAAATGTCTTTAGGACTCTGCATATATTAAATGCTAGAACAGTAGACAGCTAGGCTCTCTTGTTGTCAGTAAACGTTGATGTGAATATTCACCAAAATAGTAATGCCAAATAGCTTGTTTTAAAAGATACACACAGAGTAAGCATAATGGTAGACGTGATCGTCTGCATGCATGCAGAGATACGTTCAGTCCTCATAAATGAACAGATGTCAGAAGATATGCTTGACTTTGACTTTTCAACGCTTTCAGGAATAAGATAAATATTAAGTCGATGTAAGACATAAAATCGATGACTATATGACTTATGAAATTGTTATGATCAAGTCAGTTTAACTAAGTCATTATAAGAAGCAAATCGTTATGTTCAATGAAGAAATCGTTATGAACACTTAACAAATCGTTATAGAAATTAAGTCGTTTGTGGGCGTTAAAGAAATCGTTATGAGCGCTAAGGAAATCGTTATGAGCGCTATAGAAATCGTTATGAGCGCTAAGGAAATCGTTATGAGCGCTGAAGAAATCGTTATGAGCGCCAAGGAAATCGTTATGAGCACTAAAGAAATCATTATGAGCGCTAAAGAAACCGTTGCGCGAAGTAAATCGTTATGAGCTCTAAAGAAATCGTTGCGCGAAGCAAATCGTTATGAGCTCTAAAGAAATCGTTGCGCGAAGCAAATCGTTATGAGCTCTAAAGAAATCGTTGCGATGATCAAATCGTTACGATGACTAAAGAAATCGTTGCGATGAGCAAATCGTTACGATGACTAAAGAAATCGTTGCGATGAGCAAATCGTTACGATGACTAAAGAAATCGTTGCGATGAGCAAATCGTTACGATGACTAAAGAAATCGTTGTGACGACGATGACTAAAGAAATCGTTGTGACTTTCAACAGAAGTCGATGTGGACTTAGAGAAATATAATCTTGAAATAATTAAAGCTTTAGAAATATGATACTTACCAATATTAGCTTGTTTGACCTTGGTATATTTTATGTACTTAAGACTTATGAAAAATATGTTAGAAATTTCGATAGGATTTTGTTAATCACCAAAAAAAATATGTAATTAATTAAAATTGTATAGAGACAGACTGATCATCAGAGTAAGCCTTCTCCCCAGGAATTCTCCCTTCCTTTGTTCTTTCCTCCAAGTCCAGCAAGTCCCAGCAACGCATTAGGGTTAGCCATGAAGGGGTTGGGGTGTATTTAAGCCTCTAGTGTTTCCAATTCCTACTACAACTCAAATTCCTATTTAATTCCGAGTTTTTCTTATTTCTTTCAACCTTCCAAGCTGTCCACCTCCCAATTGGGTTAGGTTGGGTTGCAAATTTGTACCTAGCCAACTTGGGTAGGTTAGGAGTCCAATTCCAACCCATATTAACTATTTAATGATTAATAGCTCTTTTCATTTTAGGAAACATTAAAGATACGAATTTAGGGTATTTTCTCTTATTCTAATTTTTTCATAACTCCTATTTTGGCCCAATAGCCATCTTATGGTTCATAAGTAAACCCATAACTTTTATTATTATTATTATTTGGTTTATTGGTTTTAATATTATGAATATTACACCTATTTTAAATTTGAGAATTAATGAAATTACAATTGGAAATATTTCTTTTATTATACGGCCCAATGACTCTTTTATGAACCATCCACTAAAGCCCATCTCTAATGGATTTTCGTTTATTGAAATTTTCCCCTTTTGGAATTAATGGGTATTGTCAATTCTAATTATTCCATTACTTTTAACTTCTATTTTTGAGCCAATATGTTATTTCTATTATTATGTTCATATTATTTATTATTATATATTGCTTGTCATTTATTTTATTTTAAATTTTCTGGGGTATTACATACACGAAGTAGGATTTCGTCATACACAAAGTAGCACTTTGTCATCCACAAAGGGAACTTTGACAAACACGAAGCAACATTTCATCATACACGAAGTAGAACTTTGACATACATGAACAAACTTAACCTTAATGAGATCATCTCAGGTAGGACTTGGAAACCCACCAAAAAGAAACTTATTCTAAGGCCTAGGAGGAACAATTTACATAGATACTCTGGTTTCTAACCCTTAGTTATTAGATCTTTTTTCCATAAGTGGTGAATTCCGGATTAAAACATGGTGTAATATAGTTAATTCAAGAAGATAAAAGGGTCCAAAGTTCTGAAATACTCCCAAGAGAAAACTAATGGTCCTCAACCTAAGCGCATGATATTATAGTGTTACCTTAGTAATCATTGAGCTCTTGAGACTTGTTGCTTATTACTTACTTGTTTAGCCTGATCACTTTTCCTTTCATTTGTTAAGAACAGTCAACAGGAAGAAAATTTTTCTAACAAAGGTTTCTATTCCTTTGTAGATTATTAGTACAACAAGCTAGACAATAGGTTTGCTTGAAGAAACATAACCTTTTTGTAGTGCTAAAACCTAAGAAGGGTAGCCCTGTATGGTAGGTAGAACATGACGTGCATGGGGACTCTATTTTCATATTGATCGAGATAGTCATGTCACTAGCTATTCATCCTAGTCTCAATAAATTTAGCACTTACACTGATAAATTGTGCTTACCAAAGGGTTAGTTCTAGTGATATCTTATAGAGCATTTGTTAGATCAAAGTGTACGTGTTAAAATATGACACATGAGCAAGCTTTATAATATTCAAGTAATATTTGAAATGGGCATGACAAAAAAATTCATTTTCCAATTAAATAAGTTAAATGCATAATTAATTCAAAATGGTAAGTTTATTTGTTGAGTAATTAATCAATTGTAACATTGTTAAGTATTGATAAATCATAAAGCACATAATTGATACAAGAGTAATTAGAGAAAGCATGATCAATTATGAAGCAAATGACACTAAGGATGAAATCGATTATCAATAAATGAAGGCATGAAATCATAAAGTTGAACATAATCGGACTTAGACCTTAGTCCTATTGAGCTTTGAGTCATTTAAACACTACTAGAGATGTAATTAATTGTTTCAATGTGTGAACATAGTAATATTTGCTCAGTAGGCATTATTGATTAGTAATATAACATCATGAAGTAAAATCTAATATAAACACAAGTATCGATTAATTAAATAGATCATAGTGATGTTGAATCAATACACAAGTTCATCTTTTCACTTAGTCAATATAGTGTTAGTTCAGAACAATGTGATATGGCAAATCTAGAAGGGGGGGGGGTGTTGAATAGATTTGCAGCGAAACTTAAGCAATTAAAAAATTACTTTGAATTTTAAATCTATTCAATCAAAACATGAAAAATCAGATATGCTTATGTGATCAAAGTGTGTGAGTGTTAAGTATGTGTAATCGAATCCCTATGCATGCATTTAGCACAGAACCAATCTCAAGCCACAAATCAAACCACAATGCATAGGGGATTTTTAGGTGGTTCGGCCTGCACATAAGTGCATCCTACATCCACTCCTCATATAGTGAGTCACACACTACTCAAATCTGAGTACAACACACACACGAACACTAAGGATTAGTCCACACGCACACCAATTAGATAAACCAACCAAACACAGATCAAACCCTCTAGCTAAGGTATGATATCACACACACACAAACACATTGATCTGCACAAAAAAATTGTACAGATCAACCACACACAACACTTTAATTTGCACATAGTAGTTGTACAGATCAACCACACAAACAAAACAATTATGGATGAATGTTCCAATATAAATTGAGGTTTATAAAGATAATTGGATGTTCTCTAATTAGAGAAGCCTGCTGGGAACTTGAATTGATGGTGCTTTACTGCTACAAATCCAATTCTTGAAATGAGGTTCCTCTGCTTCAAGGTGCTGATAGATGCACTCTTCCTAGCCTTCTCGCCTCTCTTTGTTGCTCTTCTGCTCTCCTTCCTCTCTAGGCAAAGGTCTTCACACCGTTGCTCTCCTTCTCCTCTCTTTTTTTCTTCTTCTACTCTTTCTAGGTGCTCCTTTTTCGTCTCTGGCTGTGCTTCTCCTTAGCTCTGCTGGTCGCACCTCTTTAGAAGTGATTAGGGCATATTTATAGCCTCTTGCCCATAATCTCGTACTTAGGGATATGTGTGCACAAATTTAGGACTTTCCTTTTGGGAGAAAATATATTTTAAGCTCTTATAATCTGTAAAAATTTCAAATCTTTCTGCATGCAAATAATGTCTCTAAAACTTTCATGCAAAGACCACTATTGCCAATTCCAAATCATGTGCCTAGTAATTCTCTTCATGATGCTTTAATTGCCTGGATGCATAGGCCACTACCTTTCCATGCTGCATCAATACTGCTCCAAGCCCTATTCTGGATGCATCTCTCTACAACACAAATCATCCACTGCTTGATGGCAACTCCAATATTGGTGCTGACGTTAACCTTCTTTTCAATTCATTAAAAATCTACCGACACTTTGTTGACCATACAAATGGAACACCTTTCCTAGTTAATCTTGTCACTAGGGTTGTAATCTTTGAGAAATCTTTAATGAACCTTCTATAGTAATTTTCTAAACCCAAAAAGCTTCTAATTTCTGGCACTATCTTTGGTTCTTCCCATTTCATCACTGCTTCAACTTTAGCTGGATCTACTGCTACACCTTCTACAGAAATGACATGACTCAAAAACTAAATTTCTTTCAACTAGAACTCACATTTACTAAACTTACCATACAAATGATGTTCTCTTAAAGTCTGTAAAATAACCCTCAGATGGGTTGCATGCATCCCTTTAGATGACGGAATATACTAAAATATCATCAATAAAGAGCTCAATAAAGTTATCTAAATACATATGGAATATCATGTTCATCATATTCATAAAAATTGCTGATACATTTGTCAAACCAAAAGACATAACCACAAACTCATAGTGACCATATCGTGTCCAGAAAGTTGCCTTATTAATGTCTTCTTCTCTGATTCTCAACTAGTGATACCCTGATCTCAAGTCAATCTTAGAGAATACCTTAGCCAATTGTAATTGATCCAACAAATCATCTATTATTGGGAGTGGATACTTATTCTTAATGGTAACCTTATTCAACTACCGATAATCAATACATAATCTGAAACTGCCATCTTTCTTTTATAATCACAGGGATGCGACTCTCAAAACACAAAAGAAAATATCACTATAAGATGATGAAGGGGGTGTGATCGCCACCTAGCATGTTGCCTAAAAATGTAAATGAAAGTAAAGGGCTAACTTACTAGGAAAGGGGAGAGAGAAGGCTACTTATTTATGTTGTGACCGGGAGTCCCGTCGCAATAAGAAGCATGTCGCGATTGTACGATCGGTCATGACCAGGGATGTCGATGCCTCCTCAGTAGAGATGCAGGAGTGTGGATGGACCTCCTTCCCTTCCTCTAGTCGGCCAGAGGAGGAGAGCTCCTCATTTGCTCTTCTTGGTGTACGTGCCAAAACAAAGAAACAAGGAAAGAAAATCCTATTAGACAACTTTTAAGTGAAGTATCTACACAATATAAAAGAGATAAAAGAAAACATGGAGGAAACGAACCTGGGATGTTTTGAAAACCCTAGGGTTGTGGAAATTGTGGGTATGTGGATGTGCAATTATCTAAAGAAATAAACAAAATGCATGGAAAGATAAGGAAAGAGAAAGAAGGATGAAGATCCCCAAAGGGGTGACTCCCTGGCTGAAGATGTGATTCCCGGGCCGTGCAACAACCTTGTAGATGTGGAGGAGTTACCTATTGGCCACCGCGCTCCAAATGTGGAAGAAAATGAGGTATTTTAGTGAAGGAGATGAAAGAAAGAGGGGGAAAATGCAAGATCTATGAGCTAAGGGGAGGCTCTGGAGTGATTTGGGCAGCACTTTGTGGTAGAATTTGGGGTCTACCTCGTTTTGAAGAGGGTGGGTGGTTTTATAGACAAGAGAGAAGGTACCTCATCCATGAGAGATAATGGCCCATAATAGTGAGATAAACTCAAGTAAATCTATATAGGAGGAGTCCTAGGAGAGTTCTAGGGCTGGATAGAAAAAGAAGATTGGTACATGAAGAAGAAGAAAAAGAAGAAGAAAGAGGAAGAACTAGAAGACAATTTAGTACATACCTTCCCATCATGCTTGAAGCTCAAGTGCCCAGGAACAGAAGTGAGATGCAGAAGCTCATCATAGGTGGTCTTTGCTAGTCGGAGACCACCATAGGGGGTTTGGTAGCTTGGAAGGCTCCAAAAGTTCTCTTCATGGCTTGGAGAGAGAGAAAGGCAATAGAGTTTGAAGAGAGAGAAGACAAGCCACGAATTTGAGCCCTCCACCCTATTCATAGAGTTCTAGGAGGGGCCAATCCAACTCTAGTTCGTGTTTAGGGGTCTAGTAAGAATTAGGATAGGGTTTAAGGGTCCGATTGTTGGCCCGTTTGATACGGTTGGCAGCATGCTATCTAGAGAGGGGGGGGGGTGAATAGATTCTCTGTAGAAATAGAAACTACATACAAAAATTACAACTTAAAACTTTTGTTAGTTAGTGTGATAGTGTGTGATAGGGAGTAGCAGTGCGGATGCAAATAAACAATGACACACTTAACATAAGCATTTTTATCCTGGTTCGGTACTTCACAGAAGGAAGACCTATGTTCAGTCCTCAAGCAAAATCTTGGGATTCACTAACCAAGGTACAATCCCCCCAAGGATATGCAACCCCTAGCTCCCTGCTGGTCCACTTCCTTTCCGAGTAGGAAGGATACTCACTTCTATTACAGGTCAAGAAGCTAACCTCCTGGAAGAAACCCTAGTGCGGTTCTGCTAGACTTAAACCCCAACTAGGTTCTGTTGGTACAAGCCCCAACAAGGTTCTGCTGACACTAACCCCAACTAGGTTCTTCCCTAAAGGAAATGCTAAGAACAGTCCCTTAGCTAGACTGAACTCTTTCTTATGAAAAAAAAGAACAGGCTGAGAGTTGAATAAGATGTACACCGACTCAAAGACTCTCAGTCAAAAGACTCTCCCCCAGATTTACAATGATGCATAGAGAGAGTGAAGAGAAGAGAGGAAAGCTTGAATGCTAGGAGCTTTAGAATTCTTCAGCTCTGAAGGCTTCTCTAGAAAGGGCTCGAGCTCTTCCCTTTGCTTGAGTGTATGTGGAGTTGAGGCTTCCTACTGGATGTACACTCCTTTAAAGACTTTCAGAAAAAAGCCCTTAGTCATCTTCAGCCATTCTTCATCTTTTATATTTGAGCAGCTTTGAACAGATCCGTTGAAGGATGCAACGTTGGAGTCTTGGATCCGTTGGAGTTCTAGCTGTTGCTCATCTTTCTATCTTCTTCTTCTGTGTGACAGACACTTGGTGGTCTTTGAGGTCTACACGTATAGAAGAAAGTGCTTAGACCAGAGAAGTGTTTCTGTCAGAAGGCTCATACCTTTGTGTTTTCTGCTGATACCCAGAAGTGGTAGGTAATCCCTTTTTGTCTGACAGGAAGGAAGATATCCTATGAGATAAGCAAAAAGAACTTATGTCAGAAAAATAGTAAGTTACGCATGTGAAATGCATTTGACTTTCATTGGGCGCCAAAGACATTTGAAACGTTTGAAATATAGAGGAAATCGATGTTTAAGTATAATAGAGTCAATGTGAGATACAGTCAATGTTCCAATGTAATTTATGCATGAAATCGATGTTTAAACAGAAGTCGATGTTTAAGTTGAAATCATTGTTGAGCGAAATCGATGTTGAGGGTAGTCGATGTTCAACAGAAGTCGATGTCTAAACTAAAATCGTTGTTTGAACAAAATTGATGTTCTAATGAAATCGGTGTTCAACAGAAGTCGATGTTTAAGTTAAATCGATGTTCTAATGAAATCGGTGTTTAACAGTAGTCGATGCTTAAGTGAAATCGATGTTGAAGAAAATCAATGTTGAACAGAATAAAATCGATGATTACATGGAGTCGATGTTTGAGTGAAGTCGGTGTTCAACAGAAGTCGATGTTCTAATGAAATCGATGTATTTGTATGTAAATTTTTGTGGCACTTAGTCAGTAATCGATGTGTTTTGAACAACCATCGATTTGACTTTTCAGTGCAAATCACGAAGCGATAGTGCCATAAATTTATATTTATTAGGAAAAACATGATATTAAATATATTCAATAATTATTTAATTAATCATGAGTTTTGTTATCACCAAAATAAAGGATAAAATATAAGAGTGGTTCAACAATCTCCCCTTTTGGCGATGACAAAACTTATGAGAATTTTCTGACAAAAATAATTAAAACATAGAAAATACAAAAAAATTATAGATTAAACATACTCTCCCCCTTTTTGTCACTAACCAAAAAGGAAGGATCTTACCATTTGCATTCTCTCCCTCGTTTTTTGTGAATACATCTTATCAGTATGTTGTATGAGAGGGGTTCAACAATGTTTGTCATTAATGTGTAGCTCCCCTGAATGTGAGGCTCCCCCTGAATGTAAGGCTCCCCTTAGAGTGACACTTAATGAATCTTCACTTGTCTGTCGACAGTTGTTTGATCTTGTTGTTTCTTAACAAATTCACTTGTTGTTTGTCAAGTCTTCAAGAGTCCTACCTGCATGATCTTATAAAAGGAGAGACTTGCAAACAGTTGTTAGTAGCATTATAAATTTAAATACAAATTTATGACTACTCCCTCTTCAGATATGAGTTGGATGAAGAGCTGGCAGTCACCAATGCCTTGAGCATCCTTTGTTCCTAATGCTCCAATGATATCTTGCAAACAACTTATTCAAAAGTAGGTACCCAAATCATTTTGGGTCCTTGATAGTTAGATGCATGAAAATATCCTTTCGGAATCCATACTAGGTGCTTGGTTGTGCAGGTGTTTACTGTGTGCCCTAATTTATTGCAATGAGAACAACAATGAATATAATTTGTTTTGCAATTCTTATTGTCATTGTTATATCTGTTTAGAACACAATTTTTAGAAACCTTTTTCTTTTGATAGAACTTATTCATTACAGGGGCCTTTCTTTAAGGCATCTTGGTTTCTTTTACCAATTTTGGCAATGGATATTTTCAGTAATTATGACTTGTTTTCCCTTTTCAGGAGGTTCGTATCCAAGACCTTGTTTATTGTTTCCAGATTTTGATCCTTTTAAGCATAGAGCTAGAGATATTTAGCCTTTGGTTAACTTCCTAACTGATTCCTTTAAATAAAGTTTTTCTTCCGTTAGAGTTTTAATTTTTCTTCTAACTCTAATTTTTCATTATTCTTGCTTTTTAAGTCTTCATTCAAAAGATAATTATTATCTTTACTTTCCTTCAATTGTGTTTCCAATTGTTCCATTTCTGATTTAAGATCAGAGTTAGTGTTTTGTAAGCAAGTAAGATTATTTTTCAGATTCATTAATTTTTTTATGACCCCTTTATATTTTTCATAAAGTTCATTAAAGACTTCTTCTATGTCTTCAGACTTGACCATAAATCAGTGCACAAATCAAAAAATGGGTCAAAATGTACCCCATCTAGTCCTACCATGAGGGCTAGACTTTCATGCTCTTTCTCTGATCCTGAGCTAGATGATTCTGAAGTTGTGACTTCATTGTCCGAAGCAGCAACCATTGCTCTTCATTTGAATTTCTTGTGCTTCTTTTTGGACTTTTCTGGTTGACCAATATTCTTGAATTTTGGACAGTCTGGTCTTAGGTGTCCAGGTTTTTTGCATTCATAGAAGACTGGTTCCTTCTCCTTTTTCTCTTCCTTTGGATCCTTCTTGATCTATTTTTCTTCTTCTTAAGAATTCTTTGAAGTTTGAACAACACATCATCTACATCACTGTCTTCAGATCCTGTATTTTTTGAGCTAGAAGAAGAAGAGGTAGAAGGAGTAGCTATAACTTTAAGAGCATTAGTAAATTTCTTCTTGGATGACCCTTCAGATAGTCTCTCTATATTGATTTCATGTGCCAAAAGAGAACCAATTAAGTTATCAATGGAAAATTTGGTTAGATCATGGGCTTTTCAATAGTAGTGACCTTAGGGGTCCATGAATGAGTTAAAGACCTAAGTATTTTTTGACAATTTCTTCATCAGAAAGATTTTTACTAAGAGAACTTAGACCAACTACTATGCTTGAAAATCTATTACACATCTGAGTAATATTTTCATTTGGAAGCATTTTAAATTGCTCATATTGTGAAACAAGAATATCTATTCTAGTTTGTTTTACTTTATTTGTTCCTTTATATGTTACTGCAGTTTATCCCATATTTCTTTTACAGATTTACATGCAGATACTCTACTGAATTCTCTTTTGGATAGAGCACACATAAATAGTTCTTTACTTTAAAATTTAGAGATAATTTACTTTTATCAGCTAATGTAATAGCAGTAGTACCTTCAGCAGGAACAATAACGAAATCACCTACCTCTATTACCTCACATGAAGCATTCCATTCTCATTTTCCAGTATTGGTAATCCTCTCCATCGAAGAATGGAGGTCTAGTGACTGATTGGCCTTCAACAATCCCTTGGGCTGCCATGGATCTTTGCTCTAAGATCGTTGGATCTTCTTCTTTAATTAGAAACCCTCTCTGATACCACTTGTTGGCCCGCTTGATACGGTTGGCAGCACACTATCTAGGCGGGGGGGGGGGGGGGGGGGGGGGGGGTGAATAGATTCGCTGCTGCAGAAATAGAAACTTAAACAGATAAATTACAACTTAAAACTTTGGTTAGTTAGTGCGATAGTGTGTGATAGAGAGTAGCAGTGCGGAAGTTAATAAACAATCACACACTGAACACAAGGATTTTTATCCTGGTTTGGTACTTCACAGAAGGAAGACCTACATCCAGTCCTCAAGCAAAATCTTGGGATTTCACTAACCGAGGTACAATCCCCCCAAGGAAATACTACCCCCAGCTAGTCCACTTCCTTTCTGAGTAGGAAGGATACTCACTTCTATTACAGGTCAAGAAGCTAACCTCCTGGAAGAAACCCCAGTGCGGTTTTGCTAGACTTCAACCCCCAGCTAGGTTCTATTGGTACAAACCCCAACAAGGTTCTGCTGACACTAACCCCAGCTAGGTTCTTCCCTAAAGGAAATGCTAAGAACAGTCCCTTAGCTAGACCGAACTCTTTCTTATGAAAGAAAGAATAGGCTGAGAGTTGAATAAGATGTCCACCGACCCAAAGACTCTCAGCCGAAAGACTCTCCCCCAGATTTACAATGATGCACAGAGAGAGTGAAGAGAAGAGAGGAAAGCTTGAATGCTAGGAGCTTTGGAATTCTTCAGCTCTGAAGGCTTCTCTAGAAAGGGCTCGAGCTCTTCTCTTTTGCTTGAGTGTATGTGGAGTTGAGGCTTCTCACTGGATGTACACTCCTTCAACGATTTTCAGGAAAAAGCCCTTAGTCATCTTTAGGCTTGCTTCATCCTTTATATTTGAGCAGCTTTGAACATATCCGTTGAAGGATGCAACGTTGGAGGCTTAGATCCGTTGGAGTTCTAGTCGTTGCTCATCTTTCTATTCTTCTTCTTCTGTGTGACAGACACTTGGTGGTCTTGGAGGTCTGCAGGCATAGAAGAAAGTGTTTAGACTAGAGAAGTGTTTCTGTCAGAAGACTCATACCTCTGTGTTTTCTGCTGACACCTAGAAGTGGTAGGTAATCCCTTTTTGTCTGACAGGAAGGAAGATATCCTATGAGATAAGCAAAAATATCTTCTGTCAGAGAAATAGTAAGTTACACATATGAAATACATTTGACTTTTCATTGGGCACCAAAGACAATTTGAAACGTTTGAAATACAGAGGAAATTGATGTTTAAGTATGTAGAGTCAATGTGAGAAACAATCGATGTTCCAATGTAATTTATGCATGAAATCGATGTTTAAACAGAAGTCGATGTTTAAGTTGAAATCGTTGTTGAGCGAAATCGATGTTGAGGGAAGTCGATGTTCAACAGAAGTCGATGTCTAAACTGATATTGTTGTTTGAACAAAATCGACGTTCTAATGAAATCAATGTTCAACAGAAGTCGATGTTTAAGTGAAATCGATGTTGAACAAAATCGATGTTCTAATGAAATCGCTGTTCAACAGAAGTCAATGTTTCAGTGAAATCGATGTTGAACAGAATAAAATCGATGATTACATGGAGTCGATGTTTGAGTGAAGTCGGTGTTCAAAAGAAGTCGATGTTCTAATGAAATCAATGTATTTCTATGTAAATTGTTATGGCACTTAGTCAGTAATCGATGTGTATTGAACAACCATCGATTTGACTTTTCAGTGCAAATCACGAAGCGATAGTGCCATAAATTTATATTTATTAGAAAAAACATGATATTAAATATATTCAATAACATTTAATTAATCATGAGTTTTGTTATCACCAAAATAAATGATAAAATATAAGAGTGGTTCAACAATCTCCCCCTTTTTGGTGATGACAAAACTTATGAGAATTTTTGAAAAAATACTTAAAAACATAGAAAATATAGAAAATTTACAGATTAAACATACTCTCCCCTTTTGTCACTAACCAAAAGGAAGGATCTTACCATTTGCATTCTCTCCCCTTTTTTTGTGAATACATCTTATCAGTATGTTATGTGAGAGGGGTTCAACAATGTTTGTCATTAATGTGTAGCTCCCCCTGAATATGAGGCTCCCCCTTAGAGTGACACTTGATTAATCTTCACTTGTCTGTCGACAGTTGTTTGATCTTGTTGTTTCTTGACAAATTCACTTGTTGTTTGTCAAGTCTTCAAGAGTCTTACCTGTATTGATCTTACCAAAGGAGAGGCTTTCAAACAGTTGTTAGTAGTATTATAAATTTAAATACAAATTTGTGACTACTCCCTCTTCAGATATGAGTTGTATGAAGAGTTGGTAGTCACCAATGCCTTGAACATCCTTTGTTCCTAATGCTCCAATGATATCTTGCAAAAAACTTATTCAGAAGTAGGTACCCAAATCTTTTTGGGTCCTTGATGGTTAGATGCATGAAAATATCTTTTTGGAATCCATACTAGGTGCCTGGTTGTGCATGTGTTTACTGTATGTCCTAATTTATTGCAATGAGAACAACAATGAATATAATTTGTTTTGTAATTCTTATTGTCATTGTGATATCTGTTTAGAACACAATTTTTAGAAATCTTTTTCTTTTGATAGAACTTGTTCATTACAGGGGCCTTTCTTTGAGGTATCTTGGTTTCTTTTACAAAATTTGGCAATGGATATTTTTCAGGAATTATGACTTATTTCCTATTTTAGGAGGTTCGTATCTAAGACCTTGTTTCCAAATTTTGATCCTTTAAGCATACAGCTAGAGATGTTTTCCTTTGGCTAACTTCCTAACTGATTCTTTTAAATAAATATTTTCTTCAGTTAGAGTTTTAATTTTCTTCTAACTTTAATTTTTCATTGTTCTTGCTTTTTAAGTCTTCATTCAAAAGATAATTATTATCTTTACTTTCCTTCAATTGTGATTCCAATTGTTCCATTTCTGATTTAAGATTAGAGTTAGTGTTTTGTAAGGAAGTAAGATTATTTTTCAGATTCATTAATTTTTTTATGACACCTTTATATTTTTCATAAAGTTCATTAAAGACTTCTTCTATGACTTCAGACTCTGACCCTAAATCAGTGCACGAATCAAAAAATGGGTCAGAATGTACCCCATCTAGTCCTACCATGAGGGCTAGACTTTCATGCTCTTTCTCTGATCCTGAGCTAGATGATTCTGAAGTTGTGACTTCATTGTCCAAGCAGCAACCATGCTCTTCATTTGAATTTCTGTGCTTCTTTTGGACTTTTCTGGGGACCAATATTCTTGAATTTTGGACAGTCTAGTCTTAGGTGTCCAGGTTTCTGCATTCATAGCAGACTAGTTCCTTCTCATTTTTCTCTTATTTTGGATCCTTCTTTATCCATTTCTTCTTCTTAGGAATTCTCTGAAGTTTGGACAACACATCTGTAACACCCCGGAAATTTAGTGATTTAAAAATTTTAGAAATAAAGGGGAATAAATAAATTCCGCAATTATTGGAATGATAAAACTTACGTACTATTATCGTACGAGAGAAAACACATCGGAAAAATTCCGTAAAAATTATAAATCAACCCCAAATATTGTCTCTAAGTGTTCCACGAAGGAATTCATGCAACGAAAAATCTGATTGGTCGAGTGTACGTCACACGTGACCAAGTTAACCGAATTAGGAAACTAAGTCGGAAAAATTGTTAACACGGAAAAATAACCCAACCATAAATTAAATAAACATATTAGAGAGACTTCCAACACCATGTATTAATGACCCATTAACAAGATTGGGCCAATGAAGCACATTTGGCCCAATGATAAAAATTTGGACAAGAAAATACCCAGAAATTTGTGTATGTAATTATGTAGTGATTAGGGAGGGCAAATTAGGGTTAAAATTAGTGGTAATGGCCATGCATGGCAACCCAAATCGTGGCCAACCCTGTATGACACCTTCCCATGGTGTAGCTACCTCCTTTGGGTGAGAAAATCCCAGATTTTGGAAAGTAGAAAGCAGAACTCGCAGCCCCTTTCCTAGTCCCATTAGGACATGTAAATACACCCTAAATCTATAAGAACTCATCACTAAACTCTTGGGGAAGTTTGAAAACGAGTTGGGGTCGTTTTGAGGTGGGCTAGGGCTTCACAGGAGGAGGAGAAAGGTCGGGAACTAGAGTTTCATCCCTCTTCATCCTCTGCTGCGTCCAGAACGTCGACTGGTCTTAGTTCTTCATAAAAGTAGGTGTTCTCGGGCCAAGATTAAAGAAAACCTATACCATCTTGTAGAGCTTTGAGTCTATGTTCATTTGCACTTGATTTCCCAATTTTCATGGAGTATACATGGAGTATTAGTCGTTTTCCCTAAGTCATGCACAGTTAGGGCTTTTCCCGTTCTTCTCATTATGCATACGATTTGATACTGAATTAGACTAAAATTACTTCATGAAAGTTATTCTACTCGAAGTTCCAATCATCTTTGACGTTTAACATTTTGTCTAAATATCATTAGTTAGAGAGTTACAAGCATGGTAAGTAAATCGCTGCATGAGATGTGTTTTGGGTTACACATGACCTTTATGTTCTTCATATATTTCTCGAGATTAGAGACTGAATTAGATATAACTCACAACATAAACGTTCTTAAAATATATGTCCTCGACATATTTCATGTTGAGAGTTTTGTCTAAATGTCAGTATATAGAGAGATATAGGCGTTGCATGAATATCGCACCCTGATTACTGTGTTTTCGGTTTGAGGTTTGAACGTGTCTGGTTCAGGAGACGTGATTCTAGCGCTGGTATCGCATCGGCCAGGTCTAACGTGATCCACTAAAAGGCGTCCATGAGAGGCGACATGATTCTCGCACTGACTGGTCAACGGTTGCGTGAGACTTCGCGCCTACCTGGGAGTCTGTGCAAGTCAGAATCGCGGCTGTATCCCCAGACGCAATTCAGGCAGTTTTCCCGCCCATCAAATTAAGTAATTATTTCCTGTAAGGTGTCGCTATACCCCGACGTGATTTATCTTGAAAGGCGGCTATGTAGGTCGACGCGATTCAGTTTCTGCACCGTTTGACCTGTTTACCTGTACACTGTTTTGTAAAAACGTCCACTGTGTTGGACGCTATCATAGGCCGACCCGAACCTGTACTTTTCACTCAGTCAGTCAGCATGTTAGTCTTTATGGTCCGTCAGCATGTTGCATAGTGTTCCATAGTGTGCATTGGCCTAAAAGAAATCCATCAATTTGAAAGCGGTAATGATATGAATATGATTCTAATGTGTAAATGTGAATGACCTTATGTTCATTTGATTATCTTGTGATCTTACTTATTGTCAATTGGACATGATAAGAATATGATGTGAATGTATGGGTGAACACATGTTAGCGTAGACGTGTTTAGTTAAAGTGTTTCATCATGGGTTGTATATGAGTTTCTTTAAGTTATATGCTTTCCGATGTTTCAGTTATTTGTTCATATTGCATACATGTTAGGAAAGATCTGTGACACGTCACTTACACCTTTGTACGAATAGGCACACCTTTCTTGGGGAATTGAGAGCTCTCTGTCGGTCATTCTGAATCGGCAAGACTAGCGATCTTTTCCTTAAGACCTCCGTAACTCTCCGCTCTCTATGGATTCCCACAATGAGGCCGAGCTGGTTGTACCATGAAGTACCCTGGAGATAGAGAGCATATGTTCCGCATACGATCTGACATTAGTCATCTTCATGTCAAGACATTAATGAATTATTGAAACATAAGAGACATCGTTATACTGCCCATTTGATCTCTTGAGCTTTTGTCATACTTTGACTCTATGAATAATCATGTCTTTCGTACTATGAGCTTGTCATTGAAACTCTGTGGCCATAGTATGAATATGTTTGTTCGGCACAATATGGGACTTCGGTCCATTTGACCAATGCCTGTGCAATAGGGGCCCTGTCTGGTCCTGGGGAAGAGCCCCAACGCACGTATTAACCGCGGGAGTATGGACTTGTGGTGTGAGGCATGGCACTGATACTACATGAAAGATTTGTGTGAATGTGCCTTCATTTGATATGATATGATAAGTTTGATATGATAAGTCTGATCACGTGAATACGTGATACATGTGGATATGGCCAATTCATTTGATACGATTCTACTCTTGAAATATCTGTCCATTGTATATGCAACTCGACATTTGATCTGATATGATATCGTTCTACTCTGCTATTCAATCTGTTAGTATTGCATGCATTGTCATCATATACATGTTCATATCTTGCCTATTTAAAATGTTAATCATGTATACTAGTGCCCGCACAATATTGAGATGTAAATCCTACTGAGCTAGTTCGCTCACTCCTATCATCCTGTCCTTTTCAGGTAGTGATGAGGAACCAGAGAGACTGATGGGTCAGGGCAAGAGTGATGAGTAACCGCCATATGAGGAGTTGATAGTCTAGGAATAGTTATTGAGTAGTGATGTAATAGAGAAACCTTTTTCATTTGAATAATGGGCCCTTTGATTGGCTCGATTGATGTAAGGTTTTTAATTAGTTGAATGAATGGAATAAAGAGTACTTTGGATGACAATATTATGGCCTCAAATGTGTTGTTATGTTTAATTGTGACTCTGCGTTATTCAACTGTGATACGTCTATTTGTATCGTTCACGTCTCCCGGTATTTATTCCGCTGCTAAATATTGAGGCGTGACAGTTGGTATCAGAGCCTTAAACTTTAGGGTCCAAGGGAATAGGAACATAGTATGAAAACTAGATCACACGAGTCAAAATTGTCGTACCTAATGTGAGCTTGGGTAGAACCATGGAATAGAAGTCACATGTGATAAATTTAGATGACTGACTTATATTATTATCTTGAAGGTACTTATTACCTCAATGGCCGCTGAACGTGCCAGGCTAGGAACATGCAACAAACAATACGGAACTTGACTCAGGCTATCCTGCAAGCCACCCAGGGTGGAGGTAACCGGAGCCGGTGATCTCCATCGGAATTTTGGAATATGGATTCGCCTAGGTTTGAAGGGAGTACTGACCCAGATGTTGCTGAACACTGGGTTAAGGAAATTGAAAGGATATTCAGGGTCATGCAATGCACGGACCAGAACAAAGTACTGCTAGCGACCTTCCAATTGGAAAAGGATGCCAGGGCATGGTGGGAGTCGGTAGAAGCAACACTGAATGGCCAGCAACTAACATGGGCTCAGTTCATTGAGCAATTCAACACCAAGTACTTTTCTGAGAGTGTCCAGGAACGGAAAGCAGCCGAATTTGCGGCTTTGAAGCAGAGAGGGCTCAATGTGGCCGAGTATGAGGCCCAATTCTCTCGTTTGTCCCGATATGCTGTTCACTTGATTGGGACATAAAGGATGAAGGCAAAACACTTTCTGAATGGCTTGAGGCCCCAGTTCATCACTCAACTAGCGCCAATGGACATTCAAACCTATGCTGACATGGTAAAGAAGGCTCAGTTACTGGAAGATGCCATGGAGACCGCCGAAAGAATTAATGGAAAATCCGTGAAAAGGGAGCAAGTGTCTTCTACAGGAAGGTACCAGCCGACCATTGGGAAGAAAAGGCCCAGTGGCGGAGTAGATGAACCAGCTGATAAAAAACCAAAGGAGTTAGGTAAGTAGATAGTGGTGACAACGGGAGAAAGGTGCAAACACTGTGACAAAGCTAGTCACCGGTCTGAACAATGCTGGAGAGCACAAGGGAGATGCCTGCACTGTGGTAGTCGTGACCACTGGATCTCGGACTGCCCAATGTTGAAAGAACAAGCCTCTCAGGACAAGTCCGAATGGACAGAAGAGGCAAGGCCGCTTGCAAGCTATTCAGGAACCTGAAGCTGCTAAAGAAGGAGGTATCGTGGAAGGTACACTTACTATTCTTTCCCGACCCGCATATGTTCTATTTGATACGGGAGCTACGCATTCTTTATATCTCAAACATTTGTTGATACCCTACCTGTGAAACCCGTCCCAATGAAATCCGGAATAGTTGTGTCAACCCCGATTGGTCCTGGCACCAATCTTACAAACCATATGCCATCTATTGAAGTGTTGATTGAAATCCAAAACCTACCAGGAAATTTAATATGCATGGACATGGAGGGTATGATGTGATACTGGGAGCAGACTGGATGTCTAAACATGGAGCTAGTATCAATTGTAGGAGAAGTCGGGTAACCTTTAGCCATTACCCAAAACTAGTGTTCACAGGAGATAGAAACCGCAGAAGATTGTCCCTTATCTCTGCATTACAAGACAAGAGGATGTTGAGGAAAGGTTGTATGGCTTTTCTTACTGCTGTTGTCATCACAAAGAAGGAAGTCAAAGTTGAGGACATCCTTGTTGTCAGTGAGTACTGACGTTTTTCCAGAAGACTTGCCAGGGATTCCTCCTGAGCGAGAGGTCGATTTTACCATCAAGTTGGTCTGGAGCAGCACCAGTATCTAGGGCACCATATAGAATGTCCCCCGCAGAACTGAAGGAATTAAAAGAGCAACTGATGGAACTATTAGAGAAGGGATTCATCCGACCAAGCACATCACCATGGGGTGCACCTGTCCTCTTTGTCAAGAAGAAAGATGGGTCGATGAGGCTGTGTATAGATTACAGACAACTAAACCAGTTAACCATCAAGAACAAATATCCCTGCCATGAATTGATGAGTTGTTTGATCAATTATCTGAGCTAAATACTTCTCTAAAATAGATCTCAGATCCAGCTATCACCAATTGAGGATCAAGGGAGAAGACATTCACAAGACAGCCTTCCGAAGCAGGTATGGGCATTATGAATTTATTGTTATGCCGTTCGGACTAACAAATGCCCTACAGTTTTCATGCAGTTGATGAATAGCATTTATCGCCCATATCTTGATAAATTTGTGATGGTATTCATCGATGATATATTGATCTATTCCAAGACAAAGGAAGAGCATGAGGAGCAATTGAGGATTTCATTACAGATTTTAAGGGAGAATAAATTATATGCCAAGCTAAGTAAATGTGAATTCTGGCTTGAGGAGGTATCCTTTTTAGGACATGTGGTAACCAAGGATGGTATCGCTGTTGATCCATCAAAGGTTGAGGCTGTACTGAAATGGGAAAGACCAACAAGCGTCACAGAGATCAGGAGCTTTCTCGGATTAGCAGGATATTATCGAAGGTTTATAAAGGATTTCTCAAAGATTGCAGTGCCATTAACCAAGCTGACCCGGAAGGAAAATCCATTGTGTGGACCGATGAATGTGAAGAAAGCTTTAACAACTTGAAGAAGTGTCTGACTACTGCTCCTGTCCTCGCCTTACCCACTGAAGAGGGAGGATTTGAAATTTATTCAGATGCTTTGGAACAGGTCTGGGATGCGTCTTAATGCAACAAGGGAAAGTAATAGCATATGCCTCAAGACAGTTGAAGATCCACGAAGTGAACTACCGGTTCATGACCTGGAGTTAGCAGCTGTAGTATTCGCCTTGAAAATTTGGAGGCATTATATCTATGGTGAGCAATTTAAAGTCTTTTCTGACCACAAGAGTTTGAAATACTGAAATATTCTCACAGAAAGAGCTTAACATGAGACAAAGAAGGTGGTTAGAGTACCTTAAGGACTTTGACTTTTCCATTCAATATCACCCTGGGAAAGCCAATGTAGTGGCAGACGCTCTAAGTAGACAACCAGGAGCTATGCTAGATAGTATGATGCGGGGCGAATGGAAGTTACTGGAGCAATTTGCAAGCTTGAACTTAGACATGGGAAAGAAGAAAAAACAAGTAATGATTTCCAACCTCCAGATACAATCTGATCTACTGACCGAAATCAAGGTGAACAGGGAGAGGATCCATTCTTAGTTGAGATCAAGGAGAAGCTAGAACAAAGACCTGACTTTACTCTATCAGCTGAGCGAAGATTACTATTCCGAGGTAGAACATGTGTCCCTGATCATGGAGAACTCAGAAGAGGTTATTAAATGAAGCTCACCAGTCCAAGTACACGATTCATCCTGGATCAACAAAGATGTACCAAGACTTAAAAAGGTCGTACTGGTGGCCAAACATGAAGAGGGATGTGGCCGATCATGTGTCATACTGGTTAACATGCATGAAAGTCAAGGCCGAGCATTTCGTACAGCTGGTGGACTGCTACCACTAGAAATCCCGGAATGGAAGTGGGATAGCATCGGTATGGACTTTATCATGGGATTGCCCAAGACTAGAGGTGGTATGGATGCAATTTGGTAATAGTTGATCGATTGACTAAGTCAGCTCACTTCTTCGATTAAGAGTACCTGGTCAGTGGATGTATTGGCTGCACTATATGTTGAGGAAGTAGTTAGATTGCATGGGGTTCCATCTAACATAATATCGGATCGGGACCTTATTTACTTCACACTTCTGGAAGGGTTTACAAGCAGCAATGGGTACTAAACTAAACTTTAGTACTGCCTTCCATCCTCAGACTGATGGACAAACCGAAAGGACCAATCAAATTGTGGAAGATATGCTTCGTGCTCTGGTGCTAGATTTTAGAGGTCGATGGGATGATCAGTTGTACCTGATGGAGTTTGCATATAACAACAGCTATCAGGGAAGTATCAAGATGGCACCGTTTGAAGCCTTATATGGCAGGAGTTGCAATCACCCCTTTGTTGGGAGGAGGTTGGGGAGAACCAATGGGTTGGACCTGACTTAATTGAGGCGGCTGTCAGAAAGGTTCAAATTGTCAGGGAACATCTAAAGATAGCACAATCTAGGCAGAAGAGTTATGCAGACAAGAGAAGGATAGAACTAGAATTTTAGGTTGGTGAACATGTTTTCTTGAAGGTCTCACCTTCAAGGGGAATTCAAAGATTTGGGATCAAAGGAAAGTTGAGTCCCAGATTCATCGGACCATTTGAAATTCTGGAAAGGATTGGTCAGGTGGCGTATAGACTTGCACTACCTCCACAGCTGGCGAACGTACATAATGTGTTCCACATATCCATGCTGAGGAAGTACTTATTCAATGCCAACCATGTAATCAACCATGAGGACTTGGAGATTCGGGAGGACCTGACTTATGAAGAGAAGCCGATCAAACTGTTGGATCAGAAGATTCAACGACTCAAGAATCGTACCATACCTATGGTGAAGGTCCAATGGAGTCGAGACGGAGTTACTAATGCTACCTGGGAAACAGAGGAAAGAATGAAGAAAAACCACCCAGAACTATTCTCAGGTATGAACTACACCATTATGTGTAAATTTGGGGACCAAATTTCATAAGTGGGGGAGGATGTAACACCCCGGAAATTTAGTGATTTAAAAATTTTAGAAATAAAGGGGAATAAATAAATTTCGTAATTATCAGAATGATAAAACTTACGTACTATTATCGTACGAGAGAAAACACATCATAAAAATTCCGTAAAAATTATAAATCAACCCCAAATATTGTCCCTAAGTGTTCCACGAAGGAATTCGTGCAACGAAAAATCTGATTGGTCGAGTGTACGTCACATGTGACCAAGTTAACCGAATTAGGAAACTAAGTCGGAAAAATTGTTAACACGGAAAAATAACCCAACCATAAATTAAATAAACATATTGGAGAGACTTCCAACACCATGTATTAATGACCCATTAACAAGATTGGGCCAATGAAGCACATTTGGCCCAAGGATAAAATTTGGACAAGAAAATACCCAGAAATTCGTGTATGTAATTATGCAGTGATTAGGGAGGGCAAATTAGGGTTAAAATTAGTGGTAATGGCCATGCATGGCAACCCAAATCGTGGCCAACCCTGTATGACACCTTCCCATGGTGTAGCTACCTCCTTTGGGTGAGAAAATCCCAGATTTTGGAAAGTAGAAAGCAGAACTCGCAGTCGTTTTTCATGGAGTATACATGGAGTATTAGTCGTTTTCCCTAAGTCGTGCACAGTTAGGGCTTTTCCTGTTCTTCTCATTATGCACATGATTTGATACCGAATTTGACTAAACATCCTTCATAAAAGTTATTCTACTCGTAGTCCCAATCATCTTCATGTTTAATGTTTTATCTAAATGTCATTAGTTAGAGAGTTACAAGCGTGGTAAGTAAATCGCTGCATGAGATGTGTTTTCGGGTTACACGTGACCTTTATGTTCTTCATATATTTCTCAAGATTCGACACTGAATTAGATCTAACTCACAACATAAATGTTCTTCCAATAGATGGCCTCGACATATTTTATGTTGAGAGTTTTGTCTAAATGTCAGTAGATAGAGAGATATAGGCATTGCATGAATATCGCACCCTGATTACTGTGTTTTTGGTTTGAGGTTTGAACCGCGTCTGGTTCAGGAGACGCGATTCCAGCGCCAGGTATCGCATCGGCCAGGTCTGACGCGATTCACTAATAGGCGTCCATGAGAGGCGACACGATTCTTGTGCTGATGGTCAATGGTTGGGTGATACTTTGTGCCTACCTGGGAGTCTATGCAAGTCTGAATCGCGGCGGTATCCCCGGACGCGATTCAGGCAGTTTTCCCGCCCATCGGATTAAGTAATGATTTCCTGTAAAGCGTCGCTATACCCCGACATGATTTATCTTGAAAGGCGGCCTTGTAGGCCGACGCGATTCAGTTTCTGCACCGTTTGACCTGTTTACCTGTACACTGTTTTGTAAAAACGTCCACTGTGTTGGACGCTATTCATAGGCCGACCGGAGCCTGTACTTTTCAGTCAGTCAGTCAGCATGTTAGTCTTTATGGTCCGTCAGCATGTTGCATAGTGTTCCATAGTGTGCATTGGCCTAAAAGAAATCCATCAATTTGAAAGCGGTAATGATATGAATATGATTCTAATGTGTAAATGTGATTGACCTTATGTTCATTTGATAATCTTGTGATCTTACTTATTGTCAATTGGACATGATAAGAATATGATGTGAATCTATGGGTGAACACATGTTAGCTAGACGTGTTTAGTTAAAGTGTTTCATCATGGGTTGTATATGAGTTTCTTTAAGTTATATGCTTTCCGATGTTTCAGTTATTTGTTCATATTCCATACATGTTAGGAAAGATCTGTGACACGTCACTTACACCTTTGTACGAATAGTACACCTTTCTTGGGGAATTGAGAGCTCTCTGCCGGTCATTCCGAATCGGCAAGACTAACGATCTTTTCCTTAAGACCTCCGTAACTCTTCGCTCTCTATGGATTCCCACATAGAGGCCTAGCTGGTTGTACCATGAAGTACCCTGGAGATAGAGAGCACATGTTCCGCATACAATCTGTCATTAGTCATCTTCATGTCAAGACATTAATGAATTATGAAACATAAGAGACATCGTTATACTGCCCATTTGATCTCTTGAGCTTTTGTCATACTTTGACTCTATGAATAATCATGTCTTTTGTACTATGAGCTTGTCATTGAAACTCCGTGGCCATAGTATGAATATGTTTGTTCGGCACAATATGGGACTTCGGTCCATTTGACCAATGCCTGTGCAATAGGGGCCCTGTCTGGTCTTGGGGAAGAGCGCCCCAACGTACTTATTAACGCGGGAGTATGACTTGTGGTGCGTGGCATGGCACTGATACTATATGCAAGATTTGTGTGAATGTGCCTTCGTTGATATGATATGATATGATAAGTTTGATATGATAAGTCTGATCACATGAATACGTGATATCTGTGGATATGGCCAATTCATTTGATATGATTCTACTCTTGAAATATCTGTCCATTGTATATGCAACTCGACATTTGATCTGATATGATCTCCGTTCTACTCTGCTATTCAATCTGTTAGTATTGCATGCATTGTCATCATATACATGTTCATATCTTGCCTATTTAAAATGTTAATCATGTATACTAGTGTCCGCACAATATTGAGATGTAAATCCTACTGAGCTAGTTCGCTCACCCCTATCATCCTATCCTTTTCAGGTAGTGATGAGGAACCAGAGGAGACTGATGGGTCAGGGCAAGAGTGATGAGCAACCACCATATGAGGAGTTGATTGTCTAGGAATAGTTATTTGAGTAGTCGATGTAATAGTAAAACCTTTTTCATTTGAATAATGGGCCTTTTGATTGGCTCGATTGATGTAAGGTTTTTAAATAGTTGAATGAATGGGATAAAGAGTACTTTGGATGACAATATTATGGCCTCAAATGTGTTGTTATGTTTAATTGTGACTCTGCGTTATTCAACTGTGATACGTCTATTTGTATCGTTCACGTCTCCCGGTATTTATTCTGCTGCTAAATATCGGGGCGTGACAGTTGGTATCATAGCCTTAAATTTTAGGGTCCAAGGGAATAGGAACATAGAATGAAACTAGATCACACGAGTCAAAACTTGTCATACCTAATGTGAGCTTGGGTAGAACCATGGGAATAGAAGTCAACATGTGATATATTTAGATGACTGACTTATATTATAATCTTGAAGGTACTTATTACCTCAATGGCCGTGAACGTGCCCAGGCTAGGAACATGGAACAAACAATACGGAACTTGACTCAGGCTATCCTGAAAGCCACCCAGGGTGGACGTAACGCGGAGCCCGTGATCTACATCAGAATTTTCGGAATATGGATCCGCCTAGGTTTGAAGGGAGTACTGACCCAGATGTTGCTGAACACTGGGTTAAGGAAATTGAAAGGATATTCAGGGTCATGCAATGCACGGACTAGAACAAAGTATAGCTAGCGACCATCGAATTGGAATAGGATGCCAGGGCATGGTGGGAGTCGGTAGAAGCAACACTGAATGTCCAGCAACTAACATGGGCTCAGTTCATTGAGCAATTCAACACCAAGTACTTTTCTGAGAGGGTCCAGGAACGGAAAGCAGCCAAATTTGCGGCTTTGAAGCAGAGAGGGCTCAATGTGGCTGAGTATGAGGCGCAATTCTCTCGTCTGTCCCGAAATGCTGTTCACTTGATTGGGACAGAAAGGATGAAGGAAAAACGCTTTCTGAATGGCTTGAGGCCCCAGTTCATCACTCAACTGGCACCAATGGACATTCAATCCTATGCTGACATGGTAAAGAAGGCTCAGTTACTGGAAGATGCCATAGAGACCGCCAAAAGAATTAAAGGAAAATCCGTGAAAAGGGAGCAAGTGTCTTCTACAGGAAGGTATCAGCCGACCATTGGGAAGAAAAGGCCCAGTGGCAGAGTAGATGAACCAGCTGATAAAAAACCAAAGGAGTTAGGTAAGCAGATAGTGGTGACAACGGGAGAAAGGTGCAAACACTGTGACAAAGCTAGTCACCGGTCTGAACAATGCTACAGAGCGCAAGGGAGATGCCTGCGCTGTGGTAGTCGTGACCATAGGATCTCAGACTGCCCAATGTTGAAAGAACCAGCCTCTCAGGACAAGCGTCCGAATGGACAGAAGAGGCAAGGCCGCTTGCAAGCTATTCAGGAACCTGAAGCTGCTAAAGAAGGAGGTATCGTGGTATCGTGGAAGGTAGACTATTCTTCCTGACCCGCATATGTTCTATTTGATACGGGAGCTACGCATTCCTTTATATCTCAAACATTTGTTGATACCCTACCTGTGAAACCCACCCCAATGAAATCCGGAATAGTTGTGTCAACCCCGATTGGTCCTGGCACCAATCTTACAAACCATATACCATCTATTGAAGTGTTGATTGAAACCCAAAGCTACCATCAAATTTAATATGCATGGACATGGAGGGGTATGAGGTGATACTGGGAGCAGACTGGATGTCTGAACATGGAGCTAGTATCAATTGTAGGAGAAGTCGGGTAACCTTTAGCCATTACCCAAAACTAGTGTTCACAGGAGATAGAAACCGCAGAAGATTGTCCCTTATCTCTGCATTATAAGCCAAGAGGATGTTGAGGAAAGGTTGTATGGCCTTTCTTGCTGCTGTTGTCATCACAAAGAAGGAAGTCAAAGTTGAGGACATCCATGTTGTCAGCGAGTACGCTGACGTTTTTCCAGAAGGCTTTCCAGGGATTCCTTCTGAGCGAGAGGTCAATTTTACCATCGAGTTGGTCCCTGGAGCAGCACCAGTATCTAGGGCACCATATAGAATGTCCCCCACAGAAATGAAGGAATTAAAAGAGCAACTGATGGAATGTTAGAGAAGGGATTCATCCGACCAAGCACATCACCATGGGGTGCACCTACTCTTTGTCAAGAAGAAAGATGGGCGATGAGGCTGTGTATAGATTACAGACAACTAAACCAGGTAACCATCAAGAACAAATATCCCCTGCCAAGAATTGATGAGTTGTTTGATCAATTATCTGGAGCTAAATACTTCTCTAAAATAGATCTCAGATCCGGCTATCACCAATTGAGGATCAAGGGAGAACACATCACAAGCAGCCTACGAAGCAGGTATGGGCATTGATTTATTGTTATGCTGTTCGGACTAACAAATGCCCCTGCAGTTTTCTTTAGTTGATGAATAGCATTTATGCCCATATCTGATAAACTTTTTGGTGGTATCATCGATGATATATTGATCATTCCAGACAAAGGTGTTGGGTTGAGTGTGTTTTGGAATTCCTAAAGTTGTATTTTAATGATAATGAACATCACTCATACCTTGATTTTGATGATGACATACTGTGATCTTAATGATGACATACTGTGATATTAATGATGACATATCATGATGTTAATGATGAGATATTATGATCTTAATGAAGACATGTTGTGATTTTAATAATGATATATTGTGATTTTGATGATGACATATTGTGATTTTGATGATGACATGTTGTGATTTTGATGATGATATGTTGAACATGTTATACATTTTATACATATCACAATAATGCTTAAACAACATGTTTTGATGTTTAATATCTCATATTTTAATTATAATATCTTGTACTAATGGTTTATGTGTGTTATTTTCAGGTTCACACATTTTTGTCTTGGTAGTGTCGACACTAGATCAGGGCAGGTCGACACTAGTCCCAGATTCCAGAAGACCCATTGCCAGAAAAGGAGGGCAGGTCGACACTAGCTCAGGGCAGGTCGACACTATCTCAGGGCAGGTCGACACTAGCTCAGGGCAGGTCGACACTAGACCCAATTTCCAGCAGACCAGTTTTGCAGAAATGGGACAGCAGGTCGACACTAGTCAGGGCAGGTCGACACACTCTGGCTGAAAGTCAAAATCATGAATTTCTTTGTACACGTGGATGATTGGGATTTAGGGGATTTGACCTAGGGTTCCGTGCCCATGTACCCCAAAGCACTTTATGAACATATGGGGCTATAAATACCCATGTTCCTTGTACCCCAAAGGCAAGAGAGCCCATACACTACTGAAGAAGCCTTTTGGCAGCCAAAGGGGGTTCTCTAGATCTGTCTCCATCTCCAGAAGCTGCAAGCCATCCTTTCAAGAGGAAGGACAAGGGAATCAAGGGGAATCCCTAGAGAGAAGGTTACTGTGCAAGGCAAGGGAGCAGATCCAACTGAAGATGCTCAGGAGAAGAAGGATTTCTAGCATTTCAGATGCCATCAAAGCAGAGCATCACCAATTGAGGAGAATCTCCATCGATTTCGATCAAGGCTCCTAAATTGAAGCGTCTGCAAGGCCTCTTCATCGAAGAACACTCTTTCTACATCCATTTCCCTCATCTCAGAGTTTGTTCTTCCTTATTTCGTCTGTGAGATTTGTGCATGAAGTTCTGCACAAATTTCTATGTACGAATCTGTCTTGAATCAGATCATTGCTAGAGGATCTGATCTCTTTTGTGATTGATCTAGCTTTTGTACTGTGAGCCGTCGAGCTCTGGTTTGTGAGTCGTCGCACTCACTGTGTGGTTTGAGCCGTCGTGCTCAATTTGGAGTCGTCGTACTCCAGTTGTTGTTTGAGCCGTCGTGCTCAGTTTGGAGTCGTCGTGCTCCAGGTGTTTCTTGAGTCGTCGTGCTCAAGGGTGTTTGGAGTCGTCGTGCTCTTGTGTGAGTTGTACTCAAGGTTTTGAGTAGTGTGGCCTCACTGTGTGAGGGTGGACGTAGGAGTCACTGGAGGTGATTTCGAACCACCTAAAAATCCTCTGTGCATTGGTTTGAATTGTGGTTTGCCTTTGTATCTTGCTAGATGCATGCATAGGGATTTCGCTCACACTACTAATGGATTTTCTCACACACACTAATCACACTTCAATCAGTAAATTGTTTGGGTGAATTGATCTCTGATTCGAAGTAATTTTAATTGCTTAAGCTTCCGCCTTAATTGTGTTAGATCTATTCAACCCCCTTCTAGATCTGATCCATCCACCATCCGATCCTAACAATTGGTATCAGAGCGGGTTAATGTTTGTTACTGATCTGATTTGATTGCTTCTGTTTGATCTGTGTTAATTGCTTGAACTGTTTGATTGATCTTTCACTGTCTTTGTGTGCTTAATCGCTCTGATTCCTACCTTTGGTATTAGAGCAGGTTAACCACTCTAATTGTTAGATCTAATTCCTTGTTACATTGATTCTCTGTGATTAGATCTAATAGTCTTTTGAGTTTTGGTATAATGGAAAATTGCCTTAATCTACATGAATTTCTTGTTATAATTTCAGAGAAATCCCCAAGCTTATTTTCATTGGATTTCTCAAAGGACTCACAAAGACAAAGAGCAAAAGAAACTCACAAGCACTCAATGGCAAAAAAGAGCTTCAATGAATCCAGAAAATCAACAATTGAAAAGACTTCGGCTCTAACAGCACATTCCATGAGATCAGAGCATTCTTCATCCTCTTCAGAACACAAGAGTTCAAATAAGTCTAAAAGGTCAGGTAAATCAATTCCAGACCCATTTATGTATTCTAATTCTGATTCTGATGCAGATGAAGACATGTCTTATGTTGAATTGATTGAATTCTGTAGAAGTTACAAAATCTTAATGCAAAGCTGAACACTAAGAATAAAGATTTGAAAAATACTTTAAAACATTGCCATAAAGAAAGTGAAAATTTGAAAAATACACTTGAATTGCACCAGAACAATGATAAAGATCTTTCAGAAGAAAATGAGAATTTGAAAAATGAAGTTGAAAAATTAAATTCTGAAAAAGAGAATTTGGAAGATGAAGTCCAAATCTGTGAAAATAAACTGAATGGATTGAAAGAAACCATGAGCTATTGAAATCAAAAGTCATTGATCTGGAAAATGAAAAGAAGAATTGATTGATCTCAATAACAATTTCAAATTTGATAATGATCAATTAAACAAACAAATTTCTAATATGGCTCATGATCATCAAATAAATGAAAGATGCAAACAACTTGTTGAAGAAAATCATCATTTAAAAAGGAAGATTGAATGCTTGTACCATGACAAACCATTGGACAATGAATGTAGCAATTTGAGTAATAAAATTGCCGATTTGAAAACAAATTGCTCAATTTGAAAATGAAAAGAACAAGATGAAAATGGTTTGGATGTCATGCTAAATAAACTTCAAATTTCAGAAAAGAAGTTGTTTTAGAAAAAGAAGTTGTTGCATTGAAAAACTGAAAAAGAAGAAGATATGAATGAAAAATGAACTAAAAACACAAGTCTTGCTTCTGTGAGAGATAAGAAAAATGGAAATAAAACAAAAGTAACATTTGTTAAAGCTGCTGTAAACAAGAACTCTGCTAATTCTAATGAAAAATTAGTGAAAGTTCTTGTTCAGAAACAGAAAGAGAAAAAGGAGAATGCTACTGTCAAGAAGATTCATGTACCTTCTCCATCAGTTCAAAAAGCTCCAAGGCAAGTTCCAAATTCACATCATGCCAGAGCCACCAAAAGGTACCTCCTTCTTCTCATGGTAAGCCTCCTCACATGAAAAGGAGATTCCAGCAAATGCATACATGCCAAGGTAAGAATCAGGTAAGAAATGCTCTCATTTGCTTTAATTGTAATAAACCTGGTCATCTTGCCAAACATTGCTGGAACAAAAATCAAAATTTCAATAAACATGCCAAATCAGTCCAATGCTTCACATGTCATAAATTTGGGCATACTTCTAGGGAATGTTGGCATAGAATTGATAATCTTGTGCATGCTCCCATGTTTCATGTTCAATGTACATAAGAATAAAGATCATGTTCATGCTAAAACACTCAGAAATTCTATGTACATGAAAAAGGAACTGTTGCACACAAAGATCTCTACTGAATTCCATGTTAAAAATCTCAATGATAAAAATTTGAAAAATAGAAAACAAAATGTTCAGTATGTCAGTGGTGCATTCTATACCAATAGCTCTAAGATTAGAAACCAAGATTCCAGTGTTTCTAGTCTTCAGAAAAATGCACCCATATCAAATCTTTTTGGATTCAAAAATCATTGTTGTAAATTCATGGAAGATCCTTAGGACCCAGACAAGTTTGGGTTCTAAAATGTGCTGCTTGAATGCTGGATGCAGGGATCCTTGTAGTCAATTTCAAGATGAAGGCTAAAGATGAAGGCTTAATGACTAAGGCTACAAGGAAAGTAAGTGAAGAGAATGAAAGAAAATGAAAAGCTCACTAGGTAAATTCTTTGAGAGATTCCCTGCTAAATAAAAATTAAATCAATGGGACTCTTATGCAAAGATCAATTGGTATATCAAATGGTGAACTGTGGAAGGACAAGTCATGCTTGTCTGGAAACTATCATTATGTGTGAGGAATTACCTCCGCCAAGTACCAATGATCTTCCTTGTGTAAGAGTCATTAATTTTAAAAAATCCAAAAAATTAGAAAACTTCATGAAAACATAGATGCATTGAGCAAGGTAAAAAGAAAATCTGGAACTAATTCTATTCATAGTTCTATCAATGAAAGAAATGCATCTATACCAAAAATAAATCACTTTGGATTAAGAAATCTTGATGCACTCTAACATTGACTTCATTGCAGGACCCGAGCAAGTGTGGGTGCCAAAACCAGCTTGATCAGCAAGCTAAGGAGTCTTGCAGCCATACATTGTAAATGGATTCAAGATATTGGCTGTACAAGGTAAGAAATGATTGGAGAACACAGGTAAAATCTTTGAAAAAGAAATGAAGACTGTTCAGGTAAATTTCTTTATCATTTCAAACTTGAATTGCTTGAATTGGAATGAATGTTTAATTTTTATCTGAACAATGAGAAATGTGTTTCAATGCTACTCCCAACAATGAACTTTATGTCATAACAATTGGAATCATGCTTGTGTTATCATGCTTGCTTAACTATGACCATGATTCTGTGTGCATGCCACTGATTTGACTTTTTGGTATATCAAATGATGACATGTGAAAAACAAGTTATGCTTGTTTGGAAACTATCATTATGCGTGAGTAAAATACTCTCCAAGTACCAAAAGTCATGTTATGCTTAAAGCTAATGGTGTGCATAATCATCTGTGAATTGCTTGCTAGCTTTTTCAATCCATGCACATATTAAGGGAGAGTAAATTTGAAAAAGTGCAAAAATGTTTTCAATAAATGCAATGAATTTCATGCTAAAAATAAAGTGTAATTGACCTTTTTCAGTGACTATGGGTATATCAAATGGTGAAATGTGAAAGGACAGTTAGGCTTGTCTGGAAACTATCATCATGCGTGAGAAAAATTCTCCGCCAAGTATCAATAGTCTTTTCTGCATAAAGGTCATCAACAAAATGAAAAATCTCAAAAACTTCATTTTCAGTCTTTGAAAAACTTTTCTCCTTCAATAAATTGTCATGTTGATATATGCTTGATCATGTTCATACTCTTTCTGTGCAAATTGCTTGAAATGAACATATCTGAATTGCTTAAATGATCATTTCATATCATGCATATCTTATGGGGGAGTAAATTCGAAAGAATCTTTGAGTGAAATGCTGGAGAAATTTTCTGGAAAAATATTCTGTCATATCTGATTCATCATCAACTCCCATTCAATTGTTGACAAATGTTCTTGCAACTAAATTCCTCACTCTCACATTGCATTGGCATTCTTGGTATATCAAATGGTGATTTGAAGAAAGACAAGTCAGACTTGTCTGGACACTTTCACTATGTGTGAGTATATGTCTCCACCAAGTATCAAGTGCTTGTATGCAATTGTTGAGGGGGAGTCATTGTCTTTCAATAAAAACATTCATGCTCATTCTGCCTTCATGTCATTCCATTTCCATTCCTCATATAATCCTCATGTTCACCTTGTGAGGGGGAGTTACATGAAAATGGGAAGTCATTGTTACATTTCTTGACTTACTTGTCTATTTTGAACCCCAAAATCATCAGAATTGTTGAGTCCTTGTGCTATTTTCTTATGAGAGAATTAAAACATTGAAACTAAACTCATTGTGCATTTAGTTTAATTTCAAAGATTCAGTATCATTTCAAGGTTAAGCAATCATAATACTGAATGTTTTTAAAATGATTTGTAAAACACTATTATAGGCACATGAGTGGCTTTAATATTTACATGTGTATGTTTAAGCCTTATTTTTACCACATGTTAAGAATAATCTTTCTAAATTCATAGTCTTGACTTCTCTGGTCAAAGCAAACATATTCCTGTAAAATATCAAAGAAAAATGATCAATCTGGAAAGATAAAAACAGAGCAATGCAAATGCTTGAACCACTGAGTAACCGGGCCATTTCACCTAACAAGTGATTTGTTTCGCGTCAAAAAGTGGAAATCAAAATTTTCAACTTTGTATAAGATAATGAAAGTTAAACCACTGAGTAATCAGGAGGTCTTGCATCTGATCAATGTGATCTCTTGCAATGAAAAGTGAGATTTAACTAATTTATTCTTGTATTCTTTCCTAGTTAAAATTGAAAGAAAATCAAAAAGACAGGATAGAAAAGCTTAAGACCTTAATTAAGTTCATGTCTACTGAGTTTAGATCTATTATTTTACATTGTGTTAAACTTAAAGCTCCTAACATCCTTGTTAAATATTTCTGCTCATTCATATAGGTCACTTTTCTTCACATTTGCATCATTATTTTAACTACATTCAGCTCATTATAATTTGCTATTCTTTGTGTTGAGTGTGTCTTTGTGATTAAACTTTGTTGCACAATAACAAAAACATTATCTTTTCTCTCATTTGACAATATCACTTTGCCTCACTTATTTTGATCATTTCTGAACCTTCATTTCCCACTTTTTATCTTTTGTTCTCCAACCATCATTGTGTCTCTCTCTTGTCTATCTTTTTGATGCTGTCAAAAAGGGGGAGAAAGTTCCTTGAAAGGGGGAGAAAGTAAAAGTTTCTAAGGGGAGAATGTTCTTTATGGGGAGAAAGTTCAAAGGATGCATATGGTCAAGGGGAGTTATTGCAGTCAAGGGAGATATGTTTTGTCATCATCAAAAAGGGGGAGATTGTTGGGTTGAGTGTGTTTGGAACTTCCTAAAGTTGTATTTTAATGATATCCAATGAACATCACTCATACCTTGATTTTGATGATGACATACTGTGATCTTAATGTTGACATACTGTGATATTGATGATGACATATCATGATGTTAATGATGAGATATTATGATCTTAATGAATACATGTTGTGATTTTAATAATGATATATTGTGATTTTGATGATGACATATTGTGATTTTGATGATGACATGTTGTGATTTTGATGATGATATGTTGAACATGTTATACATTTTATACATATCACAATAATGCTTAAACAACATGTTTTTGATGTTTAATATCTCATATTTTAATTATAATATCTTGTACTAATAGTTTATGTGTTTATTTTCAGGTTCACACATTTTTGTCTTGGTAGTGTCGACACTAGATCAGGGCAGGTCGACACTAGTCCCAGATTCCAGAAGACCAAGTTGCCAGAAAAGGGAGGGCAGGTAGACACTAGCTCAGGGCAGGTTGACACTAGCGCAGGGCAGGTCGACACTAGCTCAGGGCAGGTCGACACTAGACCCAGTTTCTAGCAGACCAGTTTTACAGAAATGGGACAGCAGGTCAACACTTGTCAGGGCAGGTCGACACACTCCGACTGAAAGTCAAAATCGTGAATTTCTCTGTACACGTGGATGATTGGGATTTAGGGGATTTGACCTAGGGTTCCATGCCCATGTACCCCAAAGCACTTTATGGACATATGGGGCTATAAATACCCATGTTCCTTGTACCCCAAAGGCAAGAGCGCCCATACACTACTTGAAGAAGCCTTTTGGCGGCCAAAGGGGGTTCTCCAGATCTGTCTCCATCTCCAGAAGCTGCAAGCCATCCTTTCAAGAGGAAGGACAAGGGAATCAAGGGGAATCCCTAGAGAGAAGGTTGTTGTGCAAGGCAAGGGAGCAGATCCAACTGAAGAGGCTCAGGAGAAGAAGGATTTTTGGCATTTCAGATGCCATCAAAGCAGAGCATCGCCAATTGAGGAGAATCTCCATCGATTTCGATCAAGGCTCCTAAATTGAAGCGTTTGCAAGGCCTCTTCATCGAAGAACACTCTTTCTACATCCATTTCCCTCATCTCAGAGTTTGTTCTTCCTTATTTTGTCTGTGAGATTTGTGCATGAAGTTCTGCACAAATTTCTGTGTACGAATCTGTCTTGAATCAGATCATTGCTAGAGGATCTGATCTCTTTTGTGTTTGATCTAGCTTTTGTACTGTGAGCCGTCGAGCTCTGGTTTGTGAGTCGTCGCACTCACTGTGTGGTTTGAGCCGTCGTGCTCAATTTGGAGTCGTCGTACTCCGGTTGTTGTTTGAGCCGTCGTGCTCAGTTTGGAGTTGTCGTGCTCCAGGTGTTTCTTGAGTCGTCGTGCTCAAGGGTGTTTGGAGTCGTCGTGCTCTTGTGTGAGTTGTACTCAAGGTTTTGAGTAGTGTGGCCTCACTATGTGAGGGGTGGACGTAGGAGTCACTGGAGGTGATTTCCGAACCACCTAAAAATCCTCTGTGCATTGGTTTGAATTGTGGTTTGCCTTTGTATCTTGCTAGATGCATGCATAGGGATTTCGCTCACACTACTAATGGATTTGCTCACACACACTAATCACACTTCAGATCAGTAAATTGTTTGGGTGAATTGATCTCTGATTCGAAGTAATTTTTAATTACTTATGCTTCCGCCTTAATTGGTGTTAGATCTATTCAACCCCCCCTTCTAGATCTGATCCATCAACCCATCCGATCCTAACAAAAGGAAGAGCATGAGGAGCAATTGAGGATTTCATTACAGATTTTAAGGGAGAATAAATTGTATGCCAAAATAATTAATTGTGAATTCTGGCATGAGGGATATCCTTTTTAGGACATGTGGTAACCAAGGAATGTATCGCTATTGATCCATCAAAGGTTGAGGCTGTACTGAAATGGGAAAGACCAACAAGCCTCACAGAGATCAGGAGCTTTCTCAGATTAGCAGGATATTATCGAAGGTTTATAAAGGATTTCTCAAAGAATGCAGTGCCATTAACCACGCTGACTCGGAAGGAAAATCCGTTTGTGTGGACCTATGAATGTGAAGAAAGCTTTAACAACTTGAAGAAGTGTCTGACTACTGCTCCTGTCCTCGCCTTACCCACTGAAGAGGGAGGATTTGAAATTTATTCAGATGCTTCTGGAACAGGTCTGGGATGCGTCTTAATGCAACAAGGGAAAGTAATAGCATATGCCTCAAGACAGTTGAAGATCTACGAAGTGAACTACCCAGTTCATGACCTGGAGTTAGCAGCTGTAGTATTCGCCTTGAAAATTTGGAGGCAGTATATCTATGGTGAGCAATTTAAAGTCTTTTCTGACCACAAGAGTTTTAAATACTTATTCTCACAGAAAGAGCTTAACATGAGACAATGAAGGTGGTTAGAGTACCTTAAGAACTTTGACTTTTCCATTCAATATCACCCTGGCAAAGCCAATGTAGTGGCAGACGCTCTAAGTAGACAACCAGGAGCTATGCTAGATAGTATGATGCGGGGCAAATGGAAGTTACTGGAGCAATTTGCAAGCTTGAACTTAGACATGGGAAAGAAGGAAAAACAAGTAATGATTTCGAACCTCCAGATACAATCCGATCTACTGACCGAAATCAAGGTGAAACAGGGAGAGGATCCATTCTTAGTTGAGATCAAGGAGAAGCTAGAACAAAGACCTGACTTTACTCTATCAGCCGAGGGAAGATTACTATTCCGAGGTAGAACATGTGTCCTGATCATGGAGAACTCAAGAAGAGGTTATTAAATGAAGCTCACCAGTCCAAGTACACGATTCATCCTGGATCAACAAAGATGTACCAAGACTTAAAAAGGTCGTACTGGTGGCCAAACATGAAGAGGGATGCGGCCGATCATGTGTCATACTGTTTAACATGTATGAAAGTCAAGGCCGAGCATTTCCGTACAGCTGGTGGACTGCTACACTAGAAATCCCGGAATAGAAGTGGGATAGCATCGGTATGGACTTTATCATGGGATTGCCCAAGACTAGAGGTGGTATGGATGCAATTTGAGTAATAGTTGATCGATTGACTAAGTCAGCTCACTTCTTTCCGATTAAGAGTGCCTGGTCAGTGGATGTATTGGCTGCACTATATGTTGAGGAAGTAGTTAGATTGCATGGGGTTCCATCTAACATAATATCGGATCGGGACCCTAGATTACTTCACACTTCTGGAAGGGTTTACAAGCAGCAATGGGTACTAAACTAAACTTTAGTACTGCCTTCCATCCTCAGACTGATGGACAAACTGAAAGGTACAATCAAATGTGGAAGATATGCTTCGTGCTCTGGTGCTAGATTTAGAGGTCGATGGGATGATCAGTTGTACCTGATGGAGTTTGCATATAACAACAGCTATCAGGCATGTATCAAGATGGCACCGTTTGAAGCCTTATATTGCAGGAGTTGCAGATCACCCCTTTGTTGGAAGAGGTTGGGGAGAACCAATGGGTTGAACCCAACTTAATTGAGGCGGCTATCAGAAAGGTTCAAATTGTCAGGGAACGTCTAAAGATAGCACAATCTAGGCAGAAGAGTTGTGCAGACAAGAGAAGGAGAGAAGTAGAATTTCAGGTTGGCGAACATGTTTTCTTGAAGGTCTCATCTTCAACGGGAATGCAAAGATTTGGGATCAAAGGAAAGTTGAGTCCCAGATTCATCGGACCGTTTGAAATTCTGGAAAGAATTATGACTTATTTTCGCTTTTCAGGAGGTTCGTATCCAAGACATTGTTTGTTGTTTCCAGATTTTGATACTTTTAAGCATAGAGCTAGAGATGTTTTCCTTTGGCTAACTTCCTAATTGATTCTTTTAAATAAATATTTTCTTCAGTTAGAGTTTTTAATTTTTCTTCTAACTCTAATTTTTCATTGTTCTTGCTTTTTAAGTCTTCATTTAAAAGATAATTATTATCTTACTTTCTTTCAATTGTGTTTCCAATTGTTCCATTTCTGATTAAGATCAGAATTAGTGTTTTCTAAGGACGTAAGATTATTTTCAGATTCTTTAATTCTTTTATGACACCTTTATGTTTTTCATAAAGTTCATTAAAGACTTCTTCTAAGCCTTCAGACTCTGACCCTGAATCAGTGCACGAATCAAAAAAATGGGTCAAAATGTACCTCATCTAGTCCTACTATGAGGGCTAAACTTTCCTGCTCTTTCTATGATCCTAAGCTAGATGATTCTGAAGTTGTGACTTTTTCATTGTCCTAAGGAGTAGCCATTGCTCTTCTTTGAATTTCTTGTGCTTCTTTTTGGACTTTTCTGGTCGACCAGTATTCTTGAGTTTTGGACAGTCTGGTCTTAGATGTCCAGGTTTTCTGCATTCATAGCAGACTGGTTCCTTCTCATTTTTCTCTTTATTTTGGATCCTTCTTGATCCATTTTTCTTCTTCTTAAGAATTCTCTGAAGTTTGGACAACACATCATCTACATCACTGTCTTCAGATCCTGCATTTTTTGAACTAGAAGAAGAAGAAGAGATGGAAGGAGCAGCTGTAACTTTAAGAGCATTAGTAAATTTCTTCTTGGATGGCCCTTCAGATAGTCGCTCCATATTAATTTCATGTGCTATAAGAGAACCAATTAATTTATCAATGGAAATTTTGGTTAGATCATGAGCTTCCTCAATAACAGTGACCTTAGGGTTCCATGAATGAGTTAAAGACCTAAGTATTTTTCTGACAGTTTCTTCATCCGAAAGATTTTTACCAAGAGAACTTAGACCAACTACTATGGTTGAAAATCTATTATACATTTGAGTAATATTTTCGTTTGGAAGCATTTTAAATTGCTCATATTGTGAAACAAGAATATCTATTCTAGTTTGTTTTACTTTATCTGTTCCTTCATATGTTACCTACAGTTTATCCTATATATTTTTTTGCAGATTTACATGTAGATACTCTACTGAATTCCCTTTTGGATAGAACACAACATAAATAGTTCTTTGCTTTAAATGTAGAGACAATTTACTTTTATCAGCTGCTGTAATATCAGTAGTACCTTCAGCAGGAACAATAACGAAATCACCTACCTCTATTACCTGCCACAGATAAAAGTCTGTGCACTCGCATGAAGCATTCCATTCTCATTTTCAGTATTGGTAATCATCTCCATCGAAGAATGGAGGTCTAGTGACTGATTGGCCTTCAGCAATTCCTTGGGCTACCATGGATCTTTGCTCTAAGATCATTGGATCTTCTTGATTAATCAGAGACCCTCTCTGATACCACTTGTTGGCCCGCTTGATACGGTTGGCAGCACACTATCTGGGGGGGGGGATGAATAGATTTGCTGCAGAAATAGAAACTTAAACACAAAAATTACAACTTAAAACTTTGGTTAGTTAGTGTGATAGTGTGTGATAGAGAGTAACAATGCGGAGGCAAATAAACAATCAGACACTGAACACAACGATTTTTATCCTGGTTCGGTACTTCATAGAAGGAAGACCTACGTCCAGTCCCCATGCAAAATCTTGGGATTTCACTAACCGAGGTACAATCTCCCAAGGATATACAACTCCCAGCTCCCCACTAGTCCACTTCCTTTCGAGTAGGAAGGATACTCACTTCTATTACAGGTCAAGAAGCTAACCTCCTGGAACAAACCCCAGTGCAGTTCTGCTACACTTAAACCCCAACTAGGTTCTGTTGGTACAAACCCCAACAAGGTTCTGCTGACACTAACCCCAGCTAGGTTCTTCCCTAAAGGAAATGCTAAGAACAATACCTTAGCTAGACTGTACACTTTCTTATGAAAGAAAGAACAGGCTGAGAATTGAATAAGATATACACTGAGTCAAAGACTCTCAGCCAAAAGACTCTCCCCCAGATTTACAATGATGCACAAAGAGAGTGAAGAGAAGAGAGGAAAGCTTGAATGCTAGGAGCTTTGGAATTCTTCAGCTTTGAAGGCTTCTCTAGAAACGGCTCGAGCTCTTCTCTTTTGCTTGAGTGTATGTGTAGTTGAGGCTTCTCACTGGATGTACACTCCTTCAAAGATTTTTAGGAAAAAGCCCTTAGTCATCTTTAGGCTTTCTTCATCCTTTATATTTGAGCAGCTTTGAACATATCCGTTGAAGGATGCAACATTGGAGGCTTAGATCCGTTGGAGTTCTAGCCGTTGCTCATCTTTCTATTCTTCTTCTTCTGTGTGACAGACACTTGGTGGTCTTGGAGGTCTGCAGGCATAGAAGAAAGTGTTTAGACTAGAGAAGTGTTTCTGTCAGAAGACTCATACCTCTGTGTTTTCTGCTGACACCCAGAAGTGGTAGGTAATCCCTTTTTGTCTGACAGGAAGGAAGATATCCTATGAGATAAGCAAAAAGATATTCTGTCAGAGAAATAGTAAGTTACACATATGAAATGCATTTGACTTTTCATTGGTTGCCAAAGACAATTTGAAATGTTTGAAATATAGAGGAAATCGTGTTAAGTATAATAGAGTCAATGTGAGAAACAGTAGATGTTCTAGTGTAATTCATACATGAAATCAATGTTAAAACAAAAGTCGATGTTTAAGTTGAAATCGTTGTTGAGCGAAATCGATGTTGAGGGAAGTCGATGTTCAACAGAAGTCGATGTCTAAACTGAAATCGTTGTTTGAACAAAATCAATGTTCTAATGAAATCAGTGTTCCACAGAAGTCGATGTTTAAGTGAAATCGATGTTGAACAAAATCGATGTTCTAATGAAATCGGTGTTCAACAGAAGTCGATGTTTAAGTGAAATCGATGTTGAACAAAATTGATGTTGAACAGAATAAAATCGATGATTACATGGAGTCGATGTTTGAGTGAAGTCGGTGTTCAACAGAAGTCGATGTTGTAATGAATTCGATGTATTGTATGGAAATCGTTGTGGCACTTAGTCAGTAATCGATGTGTATTGAACAACCATCGATTTCACTTTTCGGTGCAAGTCACAAAGCGATAGTGCCATTAATTTATATTTATTATAAAAAAACATGATATTAAATATATTCAATAATATTTAATTAATCATGAGTTTTGTTGTCACCAAAATAAAGGATAAAATATAAGAGTGGTTCAACACCTATTAGTGTTAGGATTAGCTTTACGATAAAGCTAGGAGTCGGATTCGGGGTACAACGAATAGAATAGTGTCGCAATGGCCAATGTGATGTGACACTATCGTGACCTCCAGAGGAGTCGTGACACTGTCACGATCTTTAGAGGCATCACGACCAAACATGTTGTGTTTTCTTTGATTATGTCTATGTTATACTTGTGTTGATGTCGTGTTTATACATATCACTCTTACTTTCATTCCATTTTTCATTTGTTTATTTATCAGAAAAAAGAGAAAAGAGAAAAAAAATGAAAGAAATGGAGCTTCACAGGTAAGTATCAGGTAGTATTTCTCTATGTTTACCTCTTGCATTACTATATGTTAGCTTACTTATTATATCACTTCAAGGACCGACTGGTTCTCATTGTGCTCTGGGATCTGAGTTTCCCTTCACCAAAAACAGTGATGATCTAAGTGCACATTGTTAATTGTTGTATAGGCTGTTGGGAATGACAGACTCTGTCCTGCACAGCGGTTACAAGAAAATTCTCGACCCATTCTTGTTCCGCTTAGCAATATTATCCTTGATTTATTTTCTATTTTTCTCCTTTCTTTGCATTTGATTTTATGATTTCTTTTCTTTTTAGCCTAGATACATTATATAGATTTTTGAGCTAGTTCACTATCGGTTCCTGCCACTTCTAAAGGATCTAGACCGGGTGGGAGACTATGCTTGTGGTGTTGCTCTTCTTGCGCACATGTTCGATAGCGTGGGGACCTCTGACCGTCAGACAGTGATTGGTGGCTTCTTCCCCCTTCTTCAGGTACTTTCACCTCCCTTCTTTTTGCATACATTTGACTTAATCAAGCAAATTTTTTTTGTAGGTCTGGACTTATCTCCACTTACCAGGCCTGGGATAAGGGACACTGGAGATGCCGGGTCTGGTGCCCCTAGCGAGGAGGTGAGTGCCACGATGAGACACCCATCCACTGGAGTAGCAGCTAAGGACTATCTAGGATGCGATTGATGTCTACCCCCAGCTTGATGTGAGTGCTAACATTTTCTAATTCCCAGCTGTTTCCTTAATTGATTTGACCACTAAAGGATGTGTTCTCTATTTACAGGTGGTGTGGCTTCCATATCTAGAGGAGGCAAACAATAGGCATCCTTGGTTGGAGTGATGATCAGTTTATCCCCATGTAATTTAAATTAATCACATATTTATTTTGGTGATTAACAAAAATAAAAATCTAACATATTTTCTATGAGATTTGAGTACAAGAAATGAAGCAAGGAATAACAAGCTAAATGGGTAAGTATTATTTACTCTGTAGCAATGTAAATTCAAAGCATGAAATTTCTCTAAGTACACATCGATTTTCTGTATGCTGTAACGACTTCCTCCTCTATCATAACGATTTCAATAGATTCATAACGATTTCCTTACTTTCATAACGATTTCATACACATAAGGATCGTTATATGTTCTATTGTTTTGGGTATCATAACGATTTCATAAGTGATTTCTGGTCGATTTCGAGATCAAAACGATTTACTTCCATAATGATTTGCTAAGAAAGCATAACGACTTGGTTCATAACGATTTGCTCTCACATCGATTTCTTAAGTGAGAACAATGATTTTGTCACACCCCGACGCGGAATATCGGAGCGCGAAGGCAGTTGCAAGAAAAGGTATAGAGCGAGTACTAGACATCAAACCATTGCACATTGAATATTACTAAAGCAAATCTTTTTCATTAATAACTTTTCAAATGTCTAGTTACAACCACTAATATCAGAGCCATTCTATAGGGCCCGATTACATTGCAATAAAAGGAAATAACTAACTACAACTCTAAGATAACATAATGACTCGAGGGTACTCCTGGCTTCACTCTTGGTCATCCCCTTCCTCGTGAGTGTATGTGTCATCCTCGGTCTCACCTGAGAACACAACATCAAATAACGTAGGGTGAGCGATAACGCCCAGTAGGACTTAAATCTCAGGCTCAAGCAGGCTTAAAATAATTAACGCATTTAATGGCAGAGTATCTAAAGATAGCAGGTACAAGAGAGTCAAAATATAGCAAGAGATAGTACACATGTAATAGGATAGTACAATAGCACGAGATCGAGTATAGTTTCCAAAAATAGCACAAGTATCGAATCTAGCACGAATAGCAGGATGGCCATAGCACAACTAGCACAAGTATGGTAATAGCACGACGAGTATAGCACTTGTTTGTCATTCTAGACATCGAGAGAGTATAGCACGTTTTGTGTTTTGATTGTCATATAGATAGTCGAGATAGATAGCACTTGAGTGTAATGCCAAACACTCTGATCATTTAACTCCCATGGGCACTAACACTTTCGGGCGCACATCCCAGGACCAGATCGGGCCCTTTATATATTTCCAGGCATTGGTTATATGTTTATCTTTAGACAATCAGTCAATGGCCAATATAGAGTACCAAGAAGTAGATGAGAGCACTAGATGAGTAGACGAGATAGTAGAGTGAACGTGAATAGACGAGCGAGTAGAGTACAGACGAGAGCTAGTGGACATTGCACGTAACGCGACGAGTAAACAGGCGATAGTAACAGTTGCACAACACGCACACTTGGTGTTGGCAGTTAGGTGGAACTCACGATCTTCCCGCTGGGCATGTTGTGCACACGTCCAAAAGTGCGACGTGATTCAAGGTAAGAGCGAACTTCTAATAGCCGTTTGGATCATATGGATCCCTAAAGGTGTAATGGGTGTTAGGGTACAACCGGCTCGTCGACCATGTGGGAATCCATGATCAGAGGAGACTTACGGAGGCCTTGTGCAAGGGTTCACTAGTCCGGCGAAAGGAATATCCGACGGAGAGTTCACCACAAGCCAAGTAAAGGGTGTATATAAAAATAGGTGCTCGACGTTCTAGAGGAATTCTAGAACAGTGGAGCGTCGATTTCGGTATATAAACAACGCACAAAACGAATACAAGTCCTTTAAAATAGGGCCATTAATATACTTTATTGCAATAAATTCCCAGATACATTATGAGATATTTTGTGCCAGATTTCAGCCATATATGGATGGTTCATGTGTGTGCATGTGTAAGAGAGATCATAGATAGAAAAAGTCGTGAATATGTATTTTAAATCATTCAATGTAGCTCCATTTTTTTTAAACAAGTTTTTACTGGGGGTATAACTGTAAAAAGGCGTAAGAATTATTTAGAAAGCGACATAAATAATTTTTATGGGTTTTCATCAAAAACCTGTGAAGGCGACATAGGCCTGTAAGGGTAGCGACAGGGACAGGCAGATCGCGACAGGGCATGAAAAGGGTGGCGACAGGGCTGTCTACTCAGGCGGCCAGAACGCGACGGGGTGTCCTATCGCGTTCAGAATGTGACAAGAAAGGCATAGCGACGGGCTTGAGAACGCGACCTGTCGGGCCGTCGCGTTCTCAGGTCCGTGGCCTGAGTCTGACAGAGCTCTGATCTATCTTGGATTGCAGTCCAGAAACTTGCCTTTTTGACATAGGGTAGTTCAGAAAATCATAACTAATTGTATACACTAAGAAAAATCATGAAACCAGTTTTAAATTGATCTAGACATGCAAGGGTACTTCCAGTAATTAGGAATTTGGAAATAATCATGGTATCGACATAGTTCTACTAAGTTGAACAAGAAGCAACCTGATTCCAAGTGCAGCAGAGATGAATGATTTAATTCGGGCAACATGCTTCATAAAAATTAGGGCTTTTAGGGGCAAAATATCCCTATCAACATGAAGTATTTACAGAAAAAATTTCGTAGCATGGGATCAAGTATGCGTAGGGATTTGAATTAAACATGATGTCTCGGGGTTATCATGTTTGCAGATCTTCAAAATCAAGAACGAAAGATTGGCTTGATGAAAATTATGAAACAAGAGGGCTTTTGTTCCTGGTGATTGGAACTACCTATAGATGGATTTGATTTGGTTTTGCTTGTGAGAATGCCTACCTTTGACTCGATTATCTTCTAGGGCTTAGAACTCCAAGAACGAAGGAAGAAGCTTGATGGATCTTCCTCTCCTCGATTTGTCCTCCTCCTTGGCCTCTTCTCCACGTCCAAGAACCCCTTTGCACGAGCTAGGGTCGGCCATGAGGATTTAAGAGGTGTATTTATATAAACACAAGTTCCTATTCCTACTACTACTCAAATTCCCCTTAATTCCAATATTTCCTAACTCCACCTTCCCTCTCTTGCTTTCCAATCTCTAATTGGGTTAGGATAGTATCTAAATTCGTGCTAGACTATATGGGGTAGGTTTAGGAATCCTATTCAAACTCTAATTGCCACTTGTATTGCTTTAATAACCCCTTTCCAATTAGGATATAATTAAACTCCGAATTTAGGGTATTTTCTTATTATTCTCCCTTTGTAAATTCATTTTTGACCCAATAAATTCTAGAGGATCCATTAAGCAAAGCCCATTACTCTTTTCCATTTAATGGGTTTTATTTAATGCTCTTTTCATTTAAATATCTATTTAGCTAGGTTTTAATTCTTTATTTAAATTTTTATTTTTCTTAAAAATTCAGGTTGCTACAGATTTGCTCTCACATCGATTTCTTAAGTGAGAACAACGATTTGCTCTCACATCGATTTCTTAAGTGAGAACACGATTTGCTCTCACATCGATTTCTTAAGTGAGAACAACGATTTGCTCACAGAACGATATCTTAAGTGAGAACAACGATTTGCTCTGACATCAATTTCTTAAGTGAAACAATGATTTGCTCGTAACAACTTGGTCACAACGATTTGCCTATACCGTCATAACATTTGATCCTTGTAATGATTCGATAAGTTACACAACGACTCTGTCACTGTAATGATTCGCTTAGTTACATATCGACTTAGTCGCCGTAACGATTCGATACAACAAATAACGATTTCCTCACATGGTTGTGTCTCTGACAACTTACTCATAACGATTTGCTTATAGAGTCATAAAGATTTGTCTATATAATGATTTGGATGTGCATCGATTTCTTATAAGTGCACAACGATTTACATGGATATCAACTCATTTGCATAACGATTTCATAAGGCATGCATGTAACGATTTCATGGAATATAATGATTTGATATTTGAACTCATTTCTGAGTTCATTGAAAAGTCAAAGTCTTCACAACCATGCATTTATTATGTCTAAACGTATCACTACAGTGCATGCAAACGATATCTTCTATTTCCATGCTTACACTGTAAACATCTTTTTAGAAGAACAGAATGGAACTTCCTTATTGATATAAAATCAATCTAATGTTGACTGACAACAAGAGACAGCCTAGCTGTCTATTGTTTTAGCATTTAATACTTGCAGGTCTCTGACAGCGCATCTCAATACAACATTGGACAATATGGAAGATAACAGATATCAGAGAAGATCCTTTCTCTTGTTGCGTGCATGGAAAGCTAAAGACTGTTGAACAAGAAGCTCTATAGTGACATGCAGTCTAACGTAAACAAAAGCTTAGAGACAACGGACACTTCAACGTTCAATTTTCAAATGGATGACATATATGGAAGACTGAAGCTCCAGAAGTAGAACAACACTTACGACAATCTTTTACAAGCTTTTCTGTGAGCATCTGAAAGAGTGAAGCCTCACTCCTTTGATTGTTTAGCTCTTAGCTCTCTGCATTCATTGTGTTAGTCTTGAGAGCTTCTGTAAACTGAGAGTGTTCCTCATTGTAGATCTTTCCCTCTCAGTTATTGCTTCAGATCGAGCATTGATCCTTAAGCTTGATCTAGGGGCGTGTCATCTCTTGAATACATTCCTGTGTTCTTTCCCTTCGTGTTGAAGGAAGACCTGGTGGTTTCCAGGGTGTTTGTTTCCCTTTGTGTAGAAGGAAGACCTGATGGTTTCCAGGGTGTTTGTTTCCCTTCGTGTAGAAGGAAGACCTCGTGGGATCCAGGGTGTTGTAATTCCTCTTCGGGTTGTGAAGAGAAGACCAGCTGCGGCTGGGTGTGTAAGTGTCCTTGAGGGGGACTGTACCCTTGGGTAGTGAAATCCTGAGTTGTTGCTCAGGGACTGGACGTAGGACTCCTGTGGAGAGGAGGTCCGAAACAGGATAAATTCTGTGTGTCGTGTGTTTGATTGCCTTGTGTTTGCTATTCTCTTTCTACTAACATTAATAGTTATCGAAGTGTGTTGTGTGAGTGTTTTTCTGAACAGGTTTTAAAGTGATCAAATTTAAAGAATCCCATTCACCCCCCCCCTCTGGGCTTGCTAGCTGGGCAACAAGTGGTATCAGAGCGGGTCTCTTCGATAAAGAAGAAGATCTAATGATCTGAAGAGAAAAGATCAAATGGCAGCCCAAAGTCACTTCGAAGGTCAGTCAGTAAACATGCCACCACTATTCGATGGTGAAGATTATACATACTGGAAAACAAGAATGGAGTACTTCCTACAAGGATTCGATTTTCAAATATGGTCCATAGCAGAAGAAGGCGATCTAGTCATCCTAAACAACAGAGACAACTGGACAGAAGATGATAGAAAGAAGATTTCTCTCAACTGTAAAGCTAAGAGCATATTGTGCTGTGCACTTAGCAAGAAAGAATTTAATAGAGTTTCAGCCAGCAAATCAGCGATGGAGATGTGGGAGAAGCTAAGAATCACATACGAAGGTACTGACAAAGTGAAGGAAACCAGAATAGACATTCTAGTGACATAGTACGAGAGATTTCAGATGCAGTCAGGAGAAACCATTACGTAGATGTTCAGCAGATTTACAGACATCACCAACGGGTTAGCAGGATTAGGAAAAAGCTATGAGATGGGAGACATGGTAAGGAAAATCCTTAGATCTCTACCATCTTCTTGGACTCCAAGGTAACAGCTATAGAAGAATCCAATGACTTGAAAAGGATATCATTGGAGAAGCTCATTAGGTCCCTCATGGCCCATGAGATAAACATGGAAAGATTGGGAGAATCATCAAGTAGAAAGAAGCACACGAATGCCCTCAAAGCAGCAGAAGATAGCTATGAGGAAGAATCTGAGAACGAAGACAGTAGTGAAAACAGTGAAGATGAAGAAGCATTGTTATCAAGAAGACTACAACGCATCTTAGCCAAGAAGAAAAAATATCAATATGGAAGATGTTACTTCAAAAAGGGCAAAGATTTCAAGAAAACTGAAGTAAAGGACATCAAGAAAGGTGAGCCAATTTGCTATGAATGTAAGAAGCCCAGACTTATCAAGGCAGAGTGTCCAAAGCTCAAGAAATCTGAGTTCAGAAAGAAGGACAATTTAAGAAAACCTAGAAGATACAAAAAGAAAGCCATGGCAGTAGCATGAGATAACAGCACCGACTCTGACATTCATGGCCAACACAGAAGACAAGGTAACATCTGACTCATCCTTTCTTCTTGTAATAATTCTGATTCGGATAACTTAGAAGAAGCCTTCAATGAACTATATTGTAAATATAGAGAAGTATCTAAATTACTAAAAGCAAGTAAGAAAAACATTGCATGCCCAGAAAATACTAATTCAGACTTAAAAATAGAAAATGAAGAAATGGAAAAATAAATCTCTGAACTTAAAAGAAGAAATGATTTGTTATGTGAAGATCTGAAAGTTAAAAATGAACAGATACTAAAACTGGAAAAACAAGAAACCTTAGATGAATTGAAAAAGGAAATAAAATAGTAACAGAAGAAAATGGAAAGATATCCAGCACTCTAGAAAAATTTACAAACGGTAAAACTGGATTAATACTAAAAGGTTCTAGACGATCAGGTAAAAAGAAACATGGATTAGGTTATACTCCCCCCGATAACGAAGAAACTAAAGTTTATCCTAAAATATATCCTACACCCAAATTTGTACCTGAACAAGACACAACATACAAGCAAACCTTAAATACATACCAACTGAAAAAGTAACTAAGATGTCTTGCTGTAGTCATTGCAATAAGCTAGGTCATATTAAGTATCATGTCCTACTAAACATAAAATATGGGTAATCAAAAGGAAAAGTGATGACACTAACCAACCAGGACCCAAAAGAACTTGGGTACCTAAAGCCTAGTGTCTTTATTTCAGGGAAATCTTCGAGCATCCAAGTGATATTTGGATAGTGGATGCTCAAGGCACATGTCAGGGAACAAAAGACTATTTTCCCATCTAGAAGCTGAAGATGGCACAGTCACCTATGGAGATAATGGAAAGGGACTGTAATAGGCAGTGGTTCAGTAGGCAGCAAAGGCAAGATAGTCATTGAGGATGTACTATGTGTTAAAGGTCTGAAGCACAACCTCATCAGTATCAGTCAGCTGAGCGATAAAGGTCATCAGATTAGATTTCAAGTATCAAAGTGCAGAATTATGAAGGATGGAACAGTCATCTTTGAAGCCAACAGAGAAAAGAACCTGTACGTACTTTACCTAGAAGAACTAAAAGATCAGGATATCTGTCTGGCCGCAAGCAAAGAGCAGTCAACTGAGCTGTGGCACAGAAGATTGGACCACTGTAGTCTGGATGGCATGAGAAAGCTGATCAAGAGAACTTGGTGGTGTTGCCCAGCTAGCAAGCCCAGAGGGGTGGTGAATGGGATTCTTAAAAATTATTTAGTACTCAAACCTGTACACAAAACAGTCACACAAAACACACTTTGCAGATTGTTAGTGTTAGTGAATCGAAAGGTCAAACACACAAAAGCAATCACACGACATAAAGAATTATCCTAGTTCGGATCTCCTCTCCTTAGGAGTCCTACGTCCAGTCCCTGAGCAATATCTTAGGATTTCACTAACAAGGGTACAATCCCCCTTAAGGACACTACAACACCCAGCACCCCAGCTAGTCTTCCTTCAATCGAAGGGAACAACACCTTGGATACCCCACCAGGTCTTCCTTCACAACAGAAGGGAACAACACCCAGGATACCCCACCGGGTCTTCCTTCACACCTGAAGGGAACAACACAAGGGAATGAAATCAAAGAGATAATGCCCCTAGATCAAGCTTATAGAACACTGCTTGATCTGAAGCAAAGACTGAGAAGAAGAGATCTGCAATCAAGGACTCTTCTCGGACAAAAGCTCTCTCACAGATCTGAACTTAGCACCAAGAGCAAGAGCTAAGGCTGATAGGAATTTTTTGCTTGGCTCTTAAAAATCTTGCAGAAGGTTTGGGACGTTATGGCATGTTGTTCAACTACTCTGTTCTTGATGCTTCAGGAACTTCATATATCATCTTTTAAAATTCGAACGTTGAAGTGCCCGTTGTCTCTATGCACAAGTGTACGTTAGACTGCTTGACACTTGGAAGCTTCCAGTCAACAGTCCTTTTTCCTTTTATGCACGCAAAGAGAGAGAGAGAGAGGATCTTCTGAAATATTCTTTGGCTTCTATTTTATCCAACGTTGTATGACGGATACTGTCAGAGATCTGCACATATTTAAAGCTTTGAACAGTAGACAGCTAGGCTGTCTTTGTTGTCAGTCAACGTCAAAATGAATGTTCATCAAAATAGTAATGCCATTTTGTTGTTCTAAAAGATGTTTAAAGAGAAGATATTATAATGGAAGATATTGTTAGCATGCATGCAGAGATATGTACTGTCATAATAAATGCATGGCTGTTAGAGAGATATACGTTTGACTTTTCAACGTTTTCAAGGATTAGTTCGAAAATTGAATCGTTGTTTTCTATGAAATCTATATATGCATGACTTATGAAATCGTTATGCAAATGAGTAAACAGATTCATACACAAATCGTTATGAAGTCATAAATAAATTGATGTACAAATCGTTATGACGTTGTAAGCAAATCGATGTACAAATTGTTATGACTTTGTAAGCAAATCGATGTACAAATCGTTATGACTTATAAGCAAATCGATGTACAAATCGTTATGTCTTTACAGGCAAATCGATGTACAAATCGTTATGACTTTATAAGCAAGTCGATATGCAAATCGTTATGAAAGCAAGTCGTTACAATGACTAAAGAAATCATTATGAGAGCAAGTCGTTATAATGACTAAAGAAATCGTTACGAGAGCAAATCGTTACGATGACTAAAGAAATCGTTACCATGACTAAAGGAATCGTTATGAGAGAAAATCGTTACGAGAGCAAGTCGAGAGCAAATCTTTATGATGACTAAAGAAATCGTTACGAGAGCAAATCATTACGATGACTAAAGGAATCGTTACGAGAGCAAATCGTTACGATGACTAAAGGAATCGTTACGATGACTAAAGAAATCGTTACGAGAGCAGATCCTTACGATGACTAAATGAATCGTTACGAGAGCAAATCGTTACGAGGACTAAAGAAATCGTTACGAGAGCAAATCGTTACGATGACTAAAGAAATCGTTATGAGAGCAAATCGTTACGATGACTAAAGGAATTGTTACGAGAGCAAATCGTTACGAACCACTTAACGAATCGTTGTGAGGGCAAGTTTTATGATCACTTAGTGAATCATTGTGGGGATGAAATCGATATAGCTCTATAGAAATCGTTATGACCTATAATAGAAATCGATGTGTACTTAGACAAATATTGATGCTTTGAACTCTTACTGTTGTAGTGAGATGAATACTTACTTGATTGGCTTGTTTTCCCTTGGTTTATTTCCTATGTTTAGACTTCATAGAAAGTATGTTAGTAACCTTTATCGGGTTTTGTTAATCACCAAAATAGATATGTAATTTATTTAAATTACATGGGGATAAACTGATCATCAATCTCCCCCTTTTGGTGATGTTAAAACTTAACACATAGCAAACATGATGTGAAATAAGTCTAAGCATAATTGAGAAAATAACATAAAAAATGAAATAATGTATTTCAGAAATGCAATATTTTCTCCCCCTTTTTGTCATTTAGCAAAAAGATAAACTTCGAGACAAAGAAGAAGAGAAAGAGATCACAAAGAGAGAAACAAGGAGATTTATTGAGCATTGGATGGTTCAGAGAGATAGAAGGCAGGAGACAAGAGAGATGCAAAGCGCCTAATAACAGGTAGCGCTTGGCGTTCCTGCTCTTCAAAATAGGCTTGAAATGCTCCAAGCTCAATACAATAGGAGGGTCCCATGGTGGGAGCCATTCTCTTGATGTGAAGCTGCCTCTGATCTGATATGAAATCGCAATACTTGACGTCGCCAAGGGCTACCTTGTAGGCGGTGAAGCAACCAAAACTAGCAAACTGAAGAAACTGAGTAATTTTGAAGGGATAGAAGATTTGATGCTGCTGAAGTTCCTTCTTTAATGCTAGAACAACTCTGTACCATTCTTCCCATTTCAGGAAGGAGTCCCGGACAAGGTGAAGAGAATTTGCATCCAAAAATTCAGCGGGAGTCAGAAGAGGTTGATGGGAACGAGCCTGAGAAGTATTCAACTCTTTAAGCTGTTGGGCGGACAAGGTGTAGAGCTTTTCCCAATCAGCAGGCGACAGGCGCTCACATTCAGATAGAATAGGGGCACGGACATCTGCTTTGAGGTACCCCTGAAGATACTGCTTGAAGATAAATATATGAAAAGCGAGGTTACGACCCTCTTGCACAGAGAGCCTGGCCATAACCAGAGCAGCCCGTTCAAACATGAGTGTTCCCACTGAGGAATCCATGATCAGGGAGTGAAGTGGAGGAAGGAACACCACATCAGGAATGACCAAAGTGGCAAAATCAACTCGGAGGGTTGGGTGTGAGCAACCCTGGAACTAAGATCATGGATGGCTTGCCTGAACTTGCCCAGCTGCACCTCTGGAATGTTATGAAGATAACAATAATCGCAGTGCATTTTGTAGTGCCGGATGAACTTGATTTCCTTCTGAATGAAGGGTCCAAAAAGTTTTTTATGATGAATCTGAAACCATTCAGAGAGAGGGAGAGGAGCTTCTCTGGGTGGATATCTGGCGGCTTGAGTACGACGGAGTGATTATACAGATCTCTGTTACTCCGAGCCCATTGTTCTTCAGTTTTGGCTTCAGTCATGGAAAAGATTTTTGACTGTTGAGCCTTTGAGAGAAAGGCATAAGGAAAAATGGTATTGAGATGGGCCGAAAGAGGTTGGAAGGGAAGGCCAAAGAGGTGAGCAAACGCTACCTTTTGAAGAAATTCCTCATAGAGAGATTTTTGCTTATTGAGAATAGAAAGAGAGAACCAAAGGGGAGGATAACAAGGTTCAGAAGAGACAAGATGGGTGGAAGTGAGTCTCCTCTTCTTAGGAATAGGACTGGAAGAGCCTATCCTATGAGAATGGGTCCCAATAGCCAGGACTGAGCGAAGTATTGCTACTTCAAATTCATCCTTGATGTCCTGGATTTTTGTGTGAGCTAATTGGGCACCCTCAGGAATAATAGTAATGAAAGAAGGGGGTGTTTTTGGATGGAAGAGGGATGCAGGGGTGATGGGAGGGAGATTAGAAGGTCTGGAAGAAGAAGAAGGACCACTAGAAGAGGCTCCTGCTGAGGAAGATGCAGGAGGAACCTCAACAGATGATAACGGTGGAGGAATGATGGAGGAGGAAGGTGGAGATGAAGGAGTTTGAGAAGAAAAGGGTGCTGGTGAGGAAATGTTTCTAGAGCGGGGTCGTTTGAAGGTGGTAGGAGCTGGAGGGGCAGTGGATGAGGTGGGTGGAGAAGGAGGTGTTGGAGTTGGAATGGAAGGAAGGACAAGGGGCTCTGGAGCTTCATCCTGATCTTCTTCTCTTGCAGCCACAGATTCCACCGGAGGTGAAGCATCCTCGCCGGCCTGCTGGCCCAGATTCCTTAGCAGCAACTTCTTGTTCAACGAGCTCATTCTTAACATGAATTGGCCCTGGTGGCCCTGCTGGGTTTTCAGACAAAGGCCCAGATGGCCGCTCTTCCTCTTGCTGTTGCTCTGCAATGTTAGGCCCTGATGGCCCTGCACTACAACGCCCTGATGGCCTCTCTTCCTCTTGCTGTTTCTCTTCACTTGGCCCTGATGGCCATGCACTATGAGAGGGTAATTGCTCCCTCACAAATGCTGACAAGTCTAAAAGCACATTTCTCATACTGTCATAATCTTTTCGAAGGCTTGCAAGTTCGGATGACAGTGCCCCTAATGAATGGTCAAATGAGCTTTGACAAATAAAAATGGAGGCCATATCTGACCTCACGAAACACAAAATTTTGCCTTGCTCATCCAGGCGCTCAACAACAGGTTTCAAATTTATCTTCAATTTCTTTTTCCTAGATTGCCGGTGGCTTACAGGTGAGGAGGGGAACTTCTTTGGCCACTGTTGATCTTTTGACTCCTCGTGCCCTAACCACGGGCTCTCTATGAACAATATTTTCAATTTCTTCTTCTGAGTCACTTTCCACAATACCTTCTCTAAACAGATCATCAATGGGGGCATTAGCATTTTGCTCCCCCTAAACCGCTGCTGCTTCTTTCTCAATTGATTGCTCCCCCTGAACAGGAGCATCTCCCATAGGCACATCTTCAGACTCCACTCTTTGCTCCCCCTGAATGGGAGCTTCTTCCAAAACAACCTTATCAATGTGGCCTGATGCCACGGCCTCTGCAATTTGAAATTCATTAACTACTGGATCCCTTAGAGAGCTTTGGATGGATTCCAGTACATCTCAGAGTACTGAGACTACTCGAGAAGAAGGAAGAGGATCTTCTGAACTGTGTCCAACGGGCTCAATATCCACTGGAGGGATATCCTCAATCCTGCTGCTAGATTCTGCTGCTGGTGGTGCTACTGCTGCTTCCTCAATGGTGCTACTATTCTTTCTGCTGGAGCTACTGGTTCTGTTGTAGGTTCTCCCACTGTTACTTCTGCCTCTTGCACCTCTTGGGTTTCACCAATAATGGCTTCACCCTTAGCCACAGAAGTCTTTGACCAAACTCCATTCACAATCGAAAAACCACTTTTTCTCATATTTCTTGACCGGATAGCTTGGCCCATCTTCTCAGACACATCTCCCACCACATGATCCCATAGTGTTGAAATATCATTGTGAGCAGATGAGCATAAGGTAGAGAAACGTTTAGCTTGCTCTTTGTGTCCCATACCTGTGCACTTGCAAACTTCATCCTTTCAATCATAATCTCTGCAGTGTTGATTTCTTGGTTCATGACAGCCCAGAACATCAGGTCAAAGTCCGTCTTTGTGCAAGTGGAGAAGGTGGCACTCCTTGGGACTACTATTTGACACACAATGAAATGCAATATGTGATTAAACGCATTCAACTGGTTGACGTCTACTTTTCATCCTTCAATCTGAATTGGGACCAACAATCCCTAAACCTTTCGCCTGGATATCCACCGAGTGGACTCCATGTGCCCGGAGGTAGTCACACCAAAGAGAGATGCCAATAGGTCTCATGTGACCCTAATCTGAGTTCCCTTGACCATGGAAGTCAGGGTTCCGTCTTCCTCTGTCTTCAGACAAACATAGAAAGATTTCACAAGGTCCGGATAACTTACTTCTGATAGGGTGGCTATCTTTGTCCACTTCAATCTGCTCATAGCTGCGACAATACTGCCCATTCCGTTCTTCTGCAAGTCAGCCACATCTACTGCTTTGTGGCCGTAAAGCTTGGTCTTTATTGAAGCATATCTTTCCTGCTGCTCGGCGGTAAGAAATGCAGCTCTATAGCCCCCGACGCTGCTGGAGACACCAGAAGAGGCCATGGTTTTTGGATGGGAAGAGTTTCTGGATGATCGAATGGAGAAGGGAGTAAAACCTCTCAAGAAATTTCTCGCGGGAAGGAGGTGAAGGCTTGAAATCTTAGGGAGTCGATGCCAGAGTCAATAGGGTATCGCCTCAGGCGGAAGAAGAAGACGATGAAGGGATGTGAATTGTTGCCGCACAGATTTCGGGATATAAGGAAAATTAAAAGAATGACTTTTAGAATTTAGGGGCGCCATGATGGCGGAAAACGACAAAACTGACTAGATCGAAAGGAATAAACTCTTATAAAATAACGAACCATCATGACAAAATTAAAAGGATTGGAATTTTGCTCAAATTTCTGGGAGGGAAAAATAATTCAAATTCTGAAAATTAATATGTCAGTTTTAAACAGATACATCTTTCACAATTTACACAAGCCTAATTCCCTTCTAAGAGAAGTAAATCTCTCTTCAGGTAAGGCCTTTGTGAAGATGTCCGCTAACTGATTGTTTATATCAATAATGAAATATCTATGTTCCCATTTGCTACATGATCATGAATAAAATGATATCTAACCTCAATGTGTTTAGTCCTGAGTGTTGTACTGGATTCTTGGTCAAATTTATAGCATGGTGTTGTCACATAATAGTGGAATTGTCTTGATATGTAGCCCATAGTCCTCAAGTTGTTGCTTGATCCATAGGAGTTGTGTACAACAACTTCCAGCAGCCACATACTGTAACGACCCTCTTTATATCGGTACGGTTCCACTAACCCACGTCGATATAGAAAGCATCGCCACAGTGGGACATTTACCCAACACTAGTACAATAGGCTGAAACATACACAAATATATGTATATCACATGATAGTGGAATTTAAATAACTGAAAAGAAATCTTATTCCATCATCCACATTCTATTCACAGTCCGTAGAAGAAAAGAGAACTAACTTTCATAATTGAAATAAAATAAATACATTGTCCACATGAGACTACGCAGAGTCTTTATTACATACTATGAAGTAAGGAAAAGTACAATGTTAAATCCACAACAATCTCTTCTACTCTCGCTCCGAGTCGCTCCTAACGATCTCCCGGAAGAAGTAGAGAAGTAGAAACGTCTGCACCTGTACGCCGAAGCAAGAATGAGTTCAAAAGAACTCAACAAGTAACACCAAGCACACTAAGCATACATGCATCAAGTAATCTCCATATCCTCATGTTACACCATTAACACATAATGCATGGAAGTGACAGTTTTTCATATAGAGACTTATGCATGATTTCTACACAGTTTACACATGGAATTTAGTTTTATACACAATAACCTAATCCTATCACATGCTTTCTACACTTTTCAATATGCTAAACTGATTTCATTCAACCATTCATATGCCACATATTGATCATTTTACACATAAATTTACACATTTCATAACAACTAATTTAACATGAATTCTAAGATAATTTTTCACATAGTTAACATATTTACATTAGTGAAAAGCTCGTTGTTTACTACTATTATGTCACATTCACAAGAAATTTATCCTTTTTGCATATTTCATAAGAATTTCATGAACACATATTCACTTACACAGGTTCACAATTTACACATTTCTTTTCACTTAAACACATTTTCACTTTTCCTTAATGCCGTGACACATAGCCCAAACCACTTTAGAAGGACACACACTAATCACATCACATATCTATCACCTAGGCATTCCAGTGATAAATCTTAGTTATTGCGCAGAACTGGGAGAAGCACTCTCCACCCTAACCAGCGATACTTGTTCGCCTCCAGGATTTAATCCACAATGCCCATGGGACATCACACACTTTGAACTTTCCGTGGGAACTTTACCACAGTACAGTTCCACAGCCCTCTAAGGTAGTAGTGTCATCCATTGGCAAATTAATACATTTTCTCAATTTCAACACACTTCTAAATACAAAATCTTTACGCATTCGTCTCATGTTCGCACGTTTACATTCTTCAGTATTACCTAGCATGGTACTACTGTCTTCAGTATTAATCAAGTTTTACAACAATTCTAATCATGCTGAAATTTTCAGAATTAAACACTAATCATATGAACATACATTAATTATTAATATCTAACATAAAACAATTTTATATAGCTATTGTCATCAGTTCAGTACTAAAATTTAACCACAAATTCATCACAATTTAACCATCATGCATACCAAGATTTAGATTTTTCTGAATTACGCATAATTTCTGAAAATTCTAACAGTGATGTTATCAAATGTAAAAATAACCAAACTGACAAAATTTTTCATTATTCGGACTCACAACTTATACATACATGAATACTGATAGTACTAATTATATCTCAATTTATAGGAATTTAATTAGTTTCGCATGAATTATTAACTTTTCTACATTGAGTAGACATATTAACTATTTTTCGGTTCAGAAAATTTAATAAACTATACAGATATTATAAATTACTCAAATGTTTATATCATGCATCAGATCTCATAACCAATGTACAGAAATTTCATGGCAGTTAAATTCTATATATATTTCATAAACGATATTTTTCAAGATTAAAATTCTGTCGGTAGCACATTCAAAGAATTCTAATAATTAAGGCAAATACAAAAAATCACAATAACTCACAGTACACCCAAACATGTAATTTACATATTATATGAAATTTATTGCATATCCTCATGCAGAAAAACTTGAAAATAGCTTATAGAAGGGCAGACTTGCACACTGTTGCGGTCTGAAGAACTTGACGGCATGGGGTAGCCGTCTATAGGTTAACGGCAATATATGCTGCCGCCAACGCATGATATTAGCGGCAAGGGATCCTACCGTTAACATCCTGTCTGCATAAACACAGACTGAACGCTAACAAATCACTTGAATGGGGGGTTCCAGGACACGAGAAAAATCCATACACTTATATACAATATGTACATTACAATAATACTAATTCATACAATTCGTATACATAAATACTATGCACAATAATCTATACTTTCATAGTATACACTTATATGCATATATATTTTTAAGCAAGCAAAATAAAAAAAAAAATCAAGGGCCTTACACCCTCTCCCCCTTAAAGAAACTTCGTCCTCGAAGTTAGACTGACACTACTCAAACAACTGAGGATACTTCTTTTTCATGGCATCCTCAAGCTCCCAAGTAGCCTCCTCTCGCGAGAAGTTACGCCATAAGACCTTTACTGACACAATGCTCTTGTTTCGGAGATGTTGAACCTTCCGATCAAGAATAGCTACTGGTTGCTCTACATAAGAAAGATCTGGCTGGATCTCCACTGGCTCATGGCTAATAACATGAGACGGATCCCTGACATACTTCCTGAGCATAGATACGTGAAAAACAGGATGAACGCTAGCCAATGTTGGAGGTAAAGCTAGCTCATATGCCACGTTGCCCAATCGTCGGAGAATCTCATACGGGCCAATGAATCTAGGGCTCAACTTACTATGCCTACCAAATCTAACTACACCACGCGTAGGCGAAATCTTCAAAAAGACATGCTCACCTACCTCAAATTCCAAATCCTTCCTCCTATTGTCGGCATAACTCTTCTGTCTGTCCTGTGCCGCAACAAGTCTCTTTCTAATAAGCTGGACCTTATCCGAAGTCTCCTGAACTAACTCCGGACCGATCAACTGCCTATCACCGGTTTCCTCCCAACACAAAGGAGATCTGCAAGGCCTACCATACAAGGCCTCAAATGGAGCCATGCCAATGCTTGCATGAAAGCTGTTGTTATATGCGAACTCCACTAGAGGTAAATGGCTCCCAATCATCCTTCCAATCCAGCACACAAGCCCTCAACATATCCTCAAGTGTCTGGATAGTCCTCTCGGACTGTCCATCTGTCTGGGATGAAATGCCAAACTGAGCTTCAGCTCCGAACCTAACGCATCCTGAAGACCCTTCCATAGCCTTGAAGTAAATCTCGGATCTCGATCCGAAATGATAGACTTCGGTATCCCATGCAATCTAATAATACTACTAACATACAGTCTAGCTAAACTCTCTACTGACTGCTTCTTCTTCATAGGCAAAAATGCGCAGTCTTCGAGAATTGATCTACCACTACCCAAATCGAGTCATTACCTCATCTAGATCGAGGCAAACCCATAACAAAATCCATAGTGACAACTTCCCACTTCCAAACTGGATCTCCATCTTCTGCAAAAGACCAGATGGTCGCTGCCGCTCGGCCTTCACTTGCTGGCATACTAGACATCTAGACACAAACTCAGCTACATCCTTCTTCATGCCAGACCACCAAAATGATCTCTTTAAATCCTGGTACATCTTAGTGTTACCCGGATGAATAGAGAACCTAGATCTATGGCTTCTGCTAAAACATGCTCACGAATATCTACAATGTCTGGAACACAGACACGATGATGGAACCGAATCACACCATCCTCATCACGAGAATACCCGCTTTGCCCACTAACTCTTGGAGTCTAGGGTCGGCTTTCTGATGCTCGATCACCTCATCTAACACCGATGACCCAATGGACAGCTGAGCCACAAAAGTTCGGCACAATGATGGCCCTAACTCGGTCATCCCACACGCTGCATCCCCCAACATCTTCCAGTCCTGCTGGAGAGATGACCTCTTTCTACTAAGGGCATCTGCTACGACATTCGCCTTTCCAGAATGATACTGGAGGTCGAAGTCATAGTCCTTCAGGAACTCAATCCATCTTCTCTGCCTAAGGTTTAATTCCTTTTGGGAGAAAAGATACTTTAGGCTCTTATGATCAGTGAACACCTCAAATCTGACACCATAAAGATAGTGCCTCCAGATTTTAGTGCATGAACCACTGCCGCAAGCTCAAGATCATGAGTCGGATAGTTTCGCTCATGCTCCTTCAATTGCCTCAAGCATATGCTACCACCCTTCCTTGCTGCATCAACACACAGCCAAGGCCAATCCGAGATGCATCCGTGTAGATAGCAAAATCCTCTACACCGCTCGGTAGAACTAACACAGGAGCCGATGTGAGTTTAGTCTTCAATAATCGAAAACTACTCTCACACTCCTCAGACCAGACAAACTTCACTCCCTTCCTGGTCAGCTGAGTCAATGGAGCGGCGATGGATGAAAATCCCTCAATAAAACGCCGATAATAACCTGCCAAACCAAGGAAACTCTGAATCTCCTAAGGAGTCTTGGGACTCTCCCAATCCATAACAACTTGGACTTTTGCTGGATCCACTGCTACACCAGCACCGGAGATAACATGCCCAAGGAAATGAACCTCGTGCATCCAAAAATCGCACTTGCTGAATTTTGCATACAGCTTGTGCTCATGGAGAACCTCTAATACTATCCTCAAATGCTGACGATGTGTGGCCTCATCCGGAGAGTAGACCAGCACGTCATCAATGAAGACTACAACAAAACTATCTAGATATGGTCTAAACCCTGTTCATGAGATCCATGAACGCTACAGGGGCGTTGGTTAGACCAAACGGAAGGACCAAAAACTTATAATGTCCATAACGGTTCTAAATGCCGTCTTGGACACATCCTCACTCCTAATCCTCAACTGATGATAGCCAGAACGCAAATCAATCTTAGAAAAGACCGATGCATTCTGTAGCTTGTCAAATAAATCATCAATCCGAGGTAAGGGATACCTGTTCTTCACTGTCACCTAGTTTAGCTTTCTATAATCAATGCATAACCGAAGTGACCCATCCTTCTTCTTCACGAATAAGACAGGTGCACCCAAGGGGAAACGCTAGGGCGAATAAATCCCTTATCTAACAAATCCTGCAACTGCCTCCTTAACTCAGCTAATTCCGCAGGTGCCATCCGATAAGGTGCTTTCGAGATAGGAGAGATGCCTGGAAGCAACTCTAAAGTGAACTCTATCTCTCTAGCCGGTGGCAGTCCAGATAAATCATCAGGACATCTGGAAAATCCTGCACTACATCTATCTCTGCAAGAGTAAGTGACTCATCAGCCTTGGGTATTAAAACCACGCTGGCAAGAAAAGCGTCACAACCCTTGTGCATCATTCTCATTGCCCTCATGGCAGAGATGACAAACTTTCCTGCTAAGTTCCTCGGCAAAGGATGAGAAAATTCATCCTCACCAGGAATGCAGAAAACAATCTTCTTCCCACGACAATCTACCAATGCATAGTGCTCCTCTAGCCAATCCAGACCAAGAATAGCATCATAGTCCTTCATCTTAAGCAAGAAGAAACACCCTTCTAGGACTCTATCCTCAATGCACATCGGTAAAGACGGAATACACTTCCTAGTCGATACCGTACCCACAGGTGTATGCACAGACAAAGGGACTTCTAAATCCTCAGACTCTAATCCTAACTCTAAAGCTAACTGCCTAGCAAAATGCTCGGAAATGAACGAGTGAGTAGCACCCGTATCGATCAAAACCCGAGCATGCACACCTAAGAACAAAACCGTACCTTCGGTGACATGATCCGCCTGCTCGGCATGCTCACGAGCTAAAGCAAACACTCGAGCTGGGGCTCGAGGTCTCCCTGGTCGTCCTATCGCTGGCGCTGCTGCTGCTGCTACTGGGCCTGGTCCACGCTGGGCTCCCTGCTGAAGCCTCGGACAATCCTTGATCTTATGGTCACTGCTCCCGCACTTCAAGCACTTTCCTGCTACCAGCCAACACTCCGTACCGCCATGTGCCCTCCCGCAATGGGGACACTCCTTCTTACTACTAGGGGAACGTTGAGAAGATACCTGACCACTGCCTGATGCCACAGGATGCTGCGGTGACTGGAAATCGCCTTCTTCCTCTCCTGCCTCTGGAAAGGAGCTGCTGGCCTCTTTTGAGAAGCCTTCTTTCCTCCAGATACTGCTCCATCTCTCCCTCCTGCCGACACGCCGCGCTGAGCGCCTGCTCGAGAGTACGATGGTCGAAAGCCACGAACCTCGTCCTCAGCGATGGTTTCAGACCCATCACGAATTTCTTCGCCTTCCTGCGCTCATCAGCTACAATATGGGGGGCGTACTTTGATAGCTGGCAAACCTAGCATCGTACTCCAGCACAGTCATGGAGCCTTGATTAACGAGAGGAACTCCTGCTCCATCTTGTCCTGGATGTGCTCCGGAACAAACTTGGCTCGAAAAAGCCTCATGAACTCATCCCAACCAACTTCCACAGCACCATCCTCGAACCGAGTACGTAACAACGAGGACCACCACACGTCGGCTCGCTCCTCCAAAATCATCCGTGAGAACTAACCAACATAATCTATACTTAAAGTAATAACCACTAGATTAAATTACACATACCTGTAGCATATAGGTGGCTATAGTGACCTTGTCATCCTCAGCACACCTAATAGCCCGGAAGATCTTTTCGATCTCCCTCATCCAGCTCTCTGCAAGAAGCGGATCGCTCTCCCCATTAAAGAGGGTGGCGACATCCTCTTGAACCTTTCCATGATGGAGGGTCCACCATGGTCAGCCTGGGGAGCTGGTACCTGAGCCTGCTACAACAAGCAACATAATTAACACATATAACATAACAATCATGCATTTAATAATACAAACTACTTTATCTTATATTCTAACCTGAGCCTCCAACTGAGCCTGGAGTGCAGCCTGAGTGTGGGCCTGCGTTTACATGGCCTGCACCAAACCCTGCATGAACACTCCATAGTCTACTGGTGGCGGTGGAGGAAGTACAGGTCCCTGGGGTGCAGGGGCCTGCTGCTCACCCTGATCCTCACGCCGAGGCTCATCTCTCCTCTGCTCGCCATCACGAGTAGGAACACCACGCCTACCACGCGAAGCCATATCTGCAAAATGATTATCACCATTTAGAACTAAACTATCTAATTTCTAACTATTACTTATCTATGTGGACAATCTACACAGACAGCATATAATGAAGATGATGGTATATGCATATTTATGTACAATTTCAGCCTGACGCTCTGATACCAATCTCTGTAACGACCCTCTTTATATCGGTACGGTTCCACAACCCACGTCGATATAGAAAGCATCGCCACAGTGGGACATTTACCCAACACTAGTACAATAGGCTGAAACATACACAAATATATGTATATCACATGACAGGGAATTTAAATAACTGAAAAGAAATCTTATTCCATCATCCACATTCTATTCACAGTCCGTATATAGAAAAGAGAACTAACTTTTCATAATTGAAATAAAATAAATACATTGTCCACATGAGACTACGCAGAGTCTTTATTACATACTATGAAGTAAGGAAAAGTACAATGCTAAATCCACAACAATCTCTCCTACTCTCGCTCCGAGTCGCTCCTAACGATCTCCTCGAGAGAAGTAGAAACGTCTGCAGCTATACGCCGAAGCAAGAATGAGTTCAAAAGAACTCAACAAGTAACACCAAGCACACTAAGCATACATGCATCAAGTAATCTCCATATCCTCATGTTACACCATTAACACATAATGCATGGAAGTGACAGTTTTTCAAATAGAGACCTATGCATGATTTCTACACATTTTACACATGGAATTTAGTTTTATACACAATAACCTAATCCTATCACATGCTTTCTACACTTTTCAATATGCTAAACTGATTTCATTCAACCATTCATATGCCACATGTTGATCATTTTACACATAAATTTACACATTTCATAACAACTAATTTAACATGAATTCTAAGATAATTTTTCACATAGTTAACATTTACATTAGTGAAAAGCTCGCTGTTTTACTACTATTATGTCACATTCACAAGAAATTTATCCTTTTTGCATTTTCATAAGAATTTCATGAACACATATTCACTTACACAGGTTCACAATTTACACATTTCTTTTCACTTAAACACATTTTCACTTTCCTTAATGCCGTGACACATAGCCCAAACCACTTTAGAAGGACACACACTAATCACATCACATATCTATCACCTAGGCATTCCAGTGATAAATCTTAGTTACTGCGCAGAACCGGGAGAAGCACTCTCCACCCTAACCAGCGATACTTGTTCGCCTCTAGGATTTAATCCCAATGCCATGGGACATCACACACTTTGAACTTTCCCGTGGGGACTTTACCACAGTACAGTTCCACAGCCCTCTAAGGTAGCAGTGTCACCCATTGGCAATTAATACATTTTCTCAATTTCAACACACTTCTAAATACAAAATCTTACGCATTCATCTCATGTTCGCACATTTACATTCTTCAGTATTACCTAGCATGGTACTACTGTCTTCAGTATTAATCAAGTTTTACAACAATTCTAATCATGCTGAAATTTGCAGAATTAAACACTAATCATATTAACATGCATTAATTATTAATATCTAACATAAAACAACTTTATATAGCTATTGTCATCAGTTCAGTACTGAAATTTAACCAGAAATTCATCACAGTTTAACCATCATGCATACCAAGATTTACATTTTCTGAATTACGCATAATTTCTGAAAATTCTAACAGTGATGTTATCAAATGTAAAAATAGCCAAACTGACAAATTTTCATTATTCGGACTCACAACTTATTACATACATGAATACTGATAGTAAATTATATCTCAATTTATAGGAATTTAACTAGTTTCGCATGAATTATTAACTTTTCTACATTGAGTAGACATATTAACTATTTTTGGTTCAGAAAATTTAATAAACTATACAGATATTATAAATTATTCAAATTTTTATATCATGCATCAGATCTCATAACCAGTGTACAGAAATTTCATGGCATTAAATTCTATACATATTTCATAAACGATATTTTTCAAGATTAAAATTCTTCGGTAGAACATTCAAAGAATTCTAATAATTAGGGCAAATTACAAAAATTCACAATAACTCACAGTACACCCAAACATGTATATTTACATATTATATGAAATTTACTGTATTCCTCATGCGGAAAAACTCAAAATTAGCTTATAGAAGGGCAGACTTGCACACTGTTGCAGTCTGAAGAACTTGACGGCATGGGGTAGCCGTCTATAGGTTAACGGCATATATGATGCCGCCAACGCATGATATTAGCGGCAAGGGATCCTGCCGTTAAATCCTGTCTGCATAAACACAGACTGAACGCTAACAAATCACTTGAATGGGGGTTCCAGGACACGAGAAAAATCCGTAAAATTCCTGGGACATACTAGACACATGTAGGGTTGATGTGAGTGGGGTACTTGCCTCTTGTAAAATCCACAAGTGACGATTCAAGCCGGAGAAGCCTCCTCGGCCTGTGACAAAGAGTCTTCAAATCCCTCCTTCTTCGGTTCTCTGTTGATCTTCACTGCACACCAGCGTGGGGAGTCGTTCCGGATGTTCAGAGTTGACACCAGTCGATGCAGATCACCGGATGAAGCCTCCCGAAATCAGATCTCTCAGATTCAAGTTGGGGTTTTCGCATAGAAGAGTTAGGTTTTTGACCCAAGAGTCAAAAGGGATGGATCTGGCCGAAAACTGGGTAATATAAAGGGTTGGAGGTCGGACATGCTAAAGGGGTAAGTCTTAGAGCCGTTGGGAAGGGTTTCTAAAAAAAAGGCTAAATTTACGGAGGCTTTTCCGGATCTGGAAACGTAACTGGTCTGGGATATTGGCGTCCATATCTATGGTCGCCTATCCAAAGTGGGCGTCCATCGATATTGCCGCCTAATCCTAGTCAACGTCAGCCGATGTTGACGCCGACTGGCCGACAAAATTTCACTTAAAATATGTAGAATCTATAAACACCACACACAAATATATATTTATATATATATATATATATACTTGTATACAATATGTACATTACAATAATACTAATTCATACAATTCGTATACATAAATACTATGCACAATAATCTATACTTTCATAGTATACACTTATGCATATATATTTTTAAGCAAGCAAAATAAAAAAAATCAAGGGCCTTACACATACTCAGCTTCAGCTGTTGACAGTGCTACTGAATTCTGTTTCTTGAAAGACCATGATATCAGACATCCTGCAAGGAATTGACAACAACCACTGGTGCTTTTTCTATCTATTTTGCATCCAGCATAGTCAGCATTAGAGTATCCTACTAAGTTAATTTCACATGATTTTGGATACCAAAGACCTAAGTCATGAGTTCTAGCTAAATATCTAAAAATTCTTTTTACTGAAATTAGATGAGATTCTCTAGGATGTTGATACCTAGCACACATGCATACACTAAATAAAATATTAGGTCTACTAGCAGTTAAGTATAGTAAGGATCCTATCATACCTCTGTAGATTTTTGATCTACATTCTTACCATCTTTGTCACTGTCCATTCTTATTGATGTGCTCATAGGTGTTGATAGTGGCTTGGCATTATCAAATCCGACTTCTTTAAGAGTTCCTTGGTGTACTAGCTTGACAGATGTGAGTCCCTTCCTTTCCTTATTGATTTGCAATCCAAGGAAGTGTTGAGCTCTCCCATCATGCTCATCTCGAACTCTCCCTGCATAAGCTTCTCAAAGTACTTGCAAAGAGATTCATCAGTAGAACCAAAATTATGTCATCAACATAAATTTGAACAAGCAATTATGCTTGACTTGGACTTGATAAATAGTGTACTATCTACTTGACCTCTAATGAAACCATGGTCTAATAGAAATGAGCTAAGCCTTTCATACCAGGCTCTAGGTGCTTGTTTAAACCATATAGTGCTTTGTGTAGTTTAAAAAACATGATTCGGAAATTCAGTGTCATCAAAGCCTGTAGGTTGTTCTACATAGACTTCCTCCTTAATAAAACCATTTAGAAATGTAGACTTTACATCCATTTGAAATAATTTCACATCTAGTGCAGATGCATATGCAAGTAAATTCTAATAGCCTCAAGTCTAGCTATAGGTGCATAGTTTCATCGAAATCTATGCCTTCCTCTTGGGAATAGCCTTGAGCTACCAATCTGGCCTTGTTTCTTATGATCACACCAGCTTCATCCAATTTATTTCTAAATACCCATTTGGTGCCAATCACTGGATGATCTGATGGTCTAGGAACAGTGACCAAACTAGTTTCTCTTGAATTGATTCAGTTCATCTTGCATGGCTAAAATCCAAGAGTCATCAGTGATAGCTTCATTGACTGTCCTAGGCTCTATTTGAGATACAAAAGCTAAATAATCACATGGAATTATGTTACCTCTTGTTCTTACCCCTACAGATGGATTACCAATGATGTTTTCAGGAGGGTGATCTTTCTTGTATCTCCATTCTTTTGGAAGATTTTGATGAGAAATATCCCTTTGTTGGAGATCTTCCAGAGGTGGATCTTCGTTGTCTCAATTGATGTATCTTTTAGTTTCTTGGACAATTCATCTGAATCATCATTATCACTATCTTCTCCCTTTCTCAAGGAAGGGTAGTTTCATCAAAAATAACATGTACTGACTGCTCATTAATAAAGTGCGCTTATTAAACACTCTATAACCTTTAGGTTTAGAAGCATATACCCCATGAAGATGCCTTCATCTGATTTGGCATCTAACTTACCAATGTCTCTTTTGCGTTGATGTGGATGAAGCATGGACATCCGAATGTCCTGAAGTGACTGATCTTAGGCTTCTTTCCTTTCAACAACTCATACGCAGTCTTGTTCAAAATCGGCCTGCCTGATCATTACTCTTTTATGATGTAGCTTGCTGTGTTGACGCTTCAGCCCAAAAATATCTTGGCGATCATATCATATTATGATATCATTGTTCTTGCCATGTCCAATAAAGTCCTGTTCTTTCTCTCAGCAACTCCATCTTGCTGTGGTATCCTTAGTGTTGAGAAATTGTGTTCAATTCCTTGGTCATCACAGAACTTTGAAAATTTTTCATTCTAGAATTCTCCTCCATGGTCAGATCGGATTCCAATAATGCAATACTTCTTATCTTTCTGAACCTTCCTGCTGAAGCTCACAAACTTGTCAAACGTATCATCCTTGTGTTCCAGGAATGATACCCAAGTGAATCTCGAATAGTCATCTACAATAACAAATCCATATTGCTTCCTCCTAGCCTGGTGGTCCTTATTGGTCCAAATAAAGTCCATGTGTAAGAGTTCTAAGGGTTTAGAGGTTGTCACCATAGTCTTTGACTTGAATGAGGATTTACATGCTTCCCTTTTGCACAAGGCCCGCAGATGCCATCCATCTTGTACCAATTTTAGATAGACCTTCCACTAGGTTTTTCGTATCAGTTTCTTTATGCCATCCAGACTGTAGTGGCCCATCTTCTGTGCCACAACTCAGTTGGACTGCTCCTTGCTTGCGGCTAAGCAATGTCTTGATCTTTTAATTCTTCAGATGAAGAGTACATATAAGTTTCTCTCTGTTGGCTTCAAAGATAACTACACCATCTTTCACAATGCTGCACTTTGACTCTTGAAAACTGATCTGGTGTCCTCTATCACATAGCTGGCTGATACTGATGAGATTGTGTTTCAGTCCTTTATGCACAACACATCTCAATGACAGTTATGCCTTTACTGCACCTGATCCACTTCCTATCACAGTCCCTTTCCATTGTCTCCATAGGTGACTGTGCCTTCTTCAGCCTTGAGGTGAGAGAATAGCTTTCTATTACCTGACATATGCCTTGAGCACCCGCTGTCCAGGTACCATTTTGATGCTCGAAGGCCTCCCTGAAATAAAGAAACTAAGCTTTAGGTCCTTGCTGGTTAGTATTCTCATCTTTCTTTTTAATTATCCAAATTTTGTGTTTATTTGGACAGGTTATTTGGTATGTCCTAGCTTGTTGCAGTGACTGCAACATGTTGTTATAGTTGTTTTTCATATGGAGTATTTAAAGTTTGATTTATATGCTATATCTTGTTTAGGTATGAATTTTGAGTTGGATATGTTTTAGGGTATACTATGGTGTCTTCATTATCTGGTGGTGGAATGTAACCTAATCCATTTTCCTTTTACATGATCGGCTAAAACCTTTTAGTATTAAGGAGTTTTACCATTAGTAAATTTTTCTAATGTACTGATAGTTATCATTTTCTTCTGTTAATCTTTTGATTTCTTGTTTAATTCGTCTGAACTTTCTTATTTTCTATTTTTTATTTGTGTATTTTATCTTTTATTTTAGATTTTCGCATAGAAAATCATTTCTTTTTTTAAGTTCATTAACTTGCTTATCTAGTTGTTCTTTTATGATTTTAAATCTGAATTGGTATTTTCTAGACATGCAAATTTTTCTTACTAGTTTTAATAATTTAGATATTCTCTATATTTATCATACAATTCATTAAAAGCATTTTCTAAGTCATGTGAATCAGAATCATTACAGGAATCAAAGGATGAGTTAGAGGTTACCTTTTCTGTGATGTCTGCCATGAAGGCTAGATTAGCCTTTTTTTCTTCCTCACTGTTTGGGCTTGACTCGCTATCGGAGTCACTTCTGTTGTCCAAGCAGCTGCCATGGCTTCTTCTTATATCTTCTGAACTTTCTTGAACTGTCATTCTTTCTGATTCAGATTTTTGAGCTTTGGACACTATGCCTGATGTGTCCTGGCTTCTTGCACTCATAACAAATCGGTTCATTCTTCTTTACGTCCTTTGCTTCAAGTTTCTGATATCCTTTCCCTTTTGAAATATCGTTGCTAGATTGATACTTCTTTTTCTTGGCCAATATTCGCTGTAATCTTCTAGACAACATTGCTTCTTCATCTTTACAGGCAAATCAAAGTACAAATCATTATGACTTTATAAGCAAGTCGATATGCAAATCGTTATGAAAGCAAGTCGTTACAATGACTAAAGAAACGTTACGAGAGCAAGTCGTTAATGACTAAAGAAAGAAATCGTTACGATGACTAAAGAAATTGTTACGATGATTAAAGGAATCGTTACGAGAGCAAGTCGTTATAATGACTAAAGAAATCGTTACGAGAGCAAATCGTTACGATGACTAAAGAAATCATTACGAGAGCAATCGTTACGATGACTAAAGGAATAGTTATGAGAGCAAATCGTTACGATGACTAAAGGAATCATTACGAAGACTAAAGAAATCGTTACGAGAGCAAATCGTTACGATGACTAAAGAAATTGTTACGAGAGCAGATCGTTACGATGACTAAAGGAATCATTACGAGAGCAAATCGTTACGAAGACTAAAGAAATCGTTACGAGAGCAAATCGTTACGATGACTAAAGAAATCGGTACGAGAACAAATCGTTACGATGACTAAAGAAATCGTTACGAGAGCAAATCGTTACGAACCACTTAACGAATCGTTTGTGAGGGCAAGTTTTTGCGATCACTTAGCGAATCATTGTGAGTATGAAATCGATATAGCTCTATAGAAATCGTTATGACCTATAATAGAAATCGATGTGTACTTAGACAAATATTGATGCTTTGAACTCTTACTGTTGTAGTGAGATGAATACTAATGATTGTCTTGTTTTCCTTGGTTTATTTCCTGTGTTAGACTTCATAGAAAGTATGTTAGTAACCCTTATCGTGGTTTGTTAATGACCAAAATAGATATGTAATTTATTTAAATTACTGGGGATAAACTGATCATCAATCTCCCCTTTTTGGTGATGACAAAACTTAACATTTAGCAAGATTAAGAAATAAGTCTAAGCATAATTGAGGAAATAACATAAAAATGGAAATAATGTATTTCAGAAATGCACTATTTTTCTCCCCTTTTTTCATTTAGCAAAAGATATAACTTCGAGACAAGAAGAAGAGAAAGAGATCACAAAGAGACAAACAAAGAGATTACCCAACACATATTGAATAGGCTGAGATGTACACAAATATGAACATATAATAGCGGAATAAAAGAATTGAATATAAAGATCTTATTCCATCATCCACAGTTATCCACAGTCTATATAAAGCAAAAGAAATATAAACCATTTCATAACTGAAAAACTAAAATATACTACATTGTCCACATTGAATACATATCGTTCTTATTATACATACTTATGAAAAAGGAAATACAATAATGAAATCTCACGAAGGTGCTACTCCTCACGCTCGGAGTCACTCCTAACTATCTCCTCCAAGGAAGTAGAAATATCTGCACCTATACGCCGAAGCAAAAGTGAGTGTACAAGACTCAGCAAATAACTTCTTTCACATTAAACATACATACACCACATAGACACTTTACATTAAAACAAAATCACTAATACATGTAACATGGATTAAGCAATCCTTAAAGGAAAACCTTAAACATATACTTCTACCAATTTCATGACACATGGTACATGGTTTATGTTTTATTTCACAATAATAAACCTATCACATGCTGCCTACACATTCTTTCACATGCCATTTCAGTTCACACTTCATTCATTCATGTGTAACACAATAGCAATTAAACATGAAGATTTCACATAAAGTAGAAACATTCCTAGCATGGATTCTATGTATATTTCCCTATGCATAGTACAATTATACACACATATAGCTTGCTGTTTTGATAAAATTTAGCACATTTAAAAATATTCACAATTTCGCATGTCAACACATTAATTCACATATCCACATGCTCATTTTGCATATTCACATTACACATATACACAATTTATATTATTCTCATTAGATGCCGTGACACTTAGTCCAAACCACCCTCTAGAAGGACAACACTTATCTCATCACACATATATCTTCACCTAGGCAACATAGTGATAGACCTTAGTTATTGCGCAGAACCGGGAGATGCACTATCCACCCTAACCAGTGGTACTGTCCACCTCTAGATTTTATCCCAATGCCCATGGGATTCATACTCATATGAACCTTCCCGTAGGGACTTTACTACGGTACAGTTCCTCAGTCCTCTAAGGTAGTAGTATCACCCCTGGCACATTTACACATTTTCCCCAGTTTTAAACACCCCTTTTCATGCCGTTTTAACACATAAATTTCACAACTACATACATGTACATGGTTCAGGCCACCTAACATGGTACTATTGTTTACAGAGTTAAACCATTTATAATTAATCTAATCATGCTGTAATTATCTAATTTATCACAAGGTTACATTAAGCATACTTAAATTGGTCATTTTATCATAAAATAGTGAAATCTGTACCTACTGTTGTCAAACTTGTATAAACATTTAACCGCATACTTCTTACAGGTTGAGCATTAAGTATACCAAATTTCACATTTTTCGGAGTCATACACCATTTATAATAAATGAAACATGCATTCAACATAATTTATCGTAATCAATTAAGTTGGTGTACAGTGCCCTAGGCATATTTATCTATCCTAGAATCTATGTTTAACTACCATGGTATCACATACAAATCTGAGGATTTATTCTGCAACACACAATTATTGGAGATTTAAAACTGAATTTACATGCTCACTATTTACAAATCAGAAATTATATTTATTCACACAGATAGTAGAAAATTTCCAATTTCCATGGTATGAACTGACAAAATATATATATTGTACAAAAATTATTTAACATCCAATTCCATATGAATCATACAAATAGTAGTTTAAGATCAAAAACCAGTCTGACATTCACTTTAGAAAATTCTAATAAATAAAATGTTTAACGACAATTCCACAAATTTTCACAACATTATCCACTAGGGGTAATACATAACATATATAATTTACAGTATATCCTCATGCACAGAAATCCGAAGAATAAATTAAAAGGGGGTAAACAGTCCACTGTTCTTGCCTGAAGAACTCAGCGGGAAGGGGTGGACGCCTACCATGTTAACGGCAACATATGTGGCTACTGACTTCGGATCTTAATGGCAGCAAAGGTTGCTGTAAGTTCTTGTCTGTCCAGAACATAGACTGAACTCGAAAAAACTCGATTGAAGGGGGGTTCCAGGACTCGAATAAATTCCAGAAAATTTCCTAGGACCTACTAGACTTATGTATGGATAGTGTGGAGGGTTTACTTGCCTTCAGAAATCCACAAATGATAATCAAGCCGGTGAAGCCCTCCTCGGCCTGAGCCAAAGAGTCTTCAAATCTCCTCTAATTTGGGTTCTGTGTTGATGCAGACAGCCACCCAATGTCGAAGAAGCTTTCCTATATGCTTAGACTCCCCTCCAGTCACAGAAGATCGCCGAAAGGAGTCACCAATCGTCGGATCCACAGTTCCAAAGTTCAGGTTTCGCACAAGAGTTTTAGGGTTTTGACAAAAGAGTCAAAAGGGTTAGATCTGGCCGGAAAGGGGGTGTTTTATAGGTTAGGGGTCGGAGACGCGGTTAGGTAGGGTATAGGACCGTTGGAGAACAATTTCCTAAACAGAGGCGAGATTTTCGCAGACATTTCCAGATCTGAAGATGCAAAAGATCTAGGAGACTAACGTCAACATCATTAGCTGCCAATATGGAGTTGGCATCCATCGATGTAGCCGCTCACTCCCTATTAGCGTCAGTCTATGCTGACGCCAACAGGTCGCTTGGCAGAGCTTAAATACTGCAGAAAATTATATTTACACAATGACTGTACATGAAATATACAATATATACATTAAAATAATACTATTTATGTAATGAAAATAATAACATGCACAATAAAATATATATACACATATTTACAACAATACATCAATAGTATATATGTATATTATATCTACACTCACAAGTATAATTTCTCACAAAATCAAACACTTATATATATATATAAAAGAGGGCAAAATTCAAGGGCCTTACACCCTCTCCCCCTTAAAGAAACTTCGTCCTCGAAGTTAGACCGACACTACTCAAACAACTGAGGATACTTCTTCTCATTGTATCCTCAAGCTCCAAGTAGCCTCCTCTCGCCAGAAGTTGCGCCATAACACTTCACCGACGCAATGCTCTTGTTTCGGAGATGTTGAACCTTTTGGTCAAGAATAGCTACTAGTTGCTCCACATAAGATAGATCTGGCTGGATCTCTACTGGCTCGTGGCTAATAACATGAGATGGATCTCGGACATACCTCCTGAGCATAGATACGTGGAAAAGAGGATGGACACTAGCTAACGCTGGGGGTAAAGCTAGCTCATATGCCACGTTGCCCAAATGTCTGAGAATCTCATACGAGCCAATGAATCTAGGACTTAACTTACCATGCCTACCAAATCTAACTACACCACGAGTAGGCGAAATCTTCAAGAAGACATGCTCACCTACCTCGAACTCCAAATCCTTCCTCCTGTTGTCGGCATAGCTCTTCTGCCTATCCTGTGCTGCAACAAGCCTCTTCCTGATAAGCTGGACCTTATCCGAAGTCTCCTGAACTAACTCCGGACCGATCAACTGCCTATCGCCAATCTCCTCCCAACATAAAGGAGATCTACAAGGCCTACCATACAACGCTTCAAATGGAGCCATACCAATGCTCGCATGAAACTGTTGTTGTATGCGAACTCCACAAAGAGGTAAATGGCTCTCCCAATCATCCTTCCAATCAAGAACACAGGCCCTCAACATATCCTCGAGCGTTTGGATAGTCCTCTCAGACTGTCCATCTGTCTGGGGAAGGAATGCCGAACTGAGCTTTAACTCCGAACTAACGCATCCTGAAGACCCTTCCACAACCTCGAAGTAAATCTCGGATCTCAATCCGAAATGATCGACTTCGGCACACCATGCAACCCTAATACTACTACTAATATACAATCTAGCTAAGCTCTCTACTGACTGCTTCTTCTTCATAGGTAAGAAATGCGTAGTCTCGAGAATCTATCTACTACTACCCAAATCGAGTCATTACCCCATCTAGGCGAGGCAAACCTGAAACAAAATCCATAGTGACAGCTTCCCACTTCCATACTGGGATCTCCATCTTCTGCATAAGACCAGATAGTCATTGCTGCTCAGCCTTCACTTGTTGGCATACAAGACATCTTGACACATACGCCGCTAAATCCTCTTCATGCTAGACCACCAAAAAGATCTCTTCAATCCTGGTACATCTTAGTGTTACCCGGATGAATAGAGAATCTCGACCTATGAGCCTCTGCTAAAACATGCTCATGAACATCCACAATATCGGAACACAAACATGTGATGGAATCTAATCACACATCCTCTCACTAGCAATGCCTACCTTGCCCACCAACTCACTAGTCTATGGGTCGCCCTTTCTACTCTTGGAGTCTAGGGTCGATCTATTGCTCGATCACCTCGTCCAACACCGAAGACCTAATGGACAACTGAGCTACGAAAGCCTGACATAGGGATGGCTCTAACTCAGTCATCGCACACGCCGCATCCTCCAACATCATCCAATCCTACTGGAGTGATGACCTCTTCCTACTAAGGGCATCTGCTACGACATTTGCCTTTCCAGGATGATACTAGAGATCGAAGTCATAGTCCTTCAGGAACTCAATTCATCTTCTCTGCCTCAAGTTTAATTCCTTTTGGGAGAAAAGATACTTTAGGCTCTTATGGTCAGTGAACACTTCAAATCTGACACAATAAAGATAGTGTCTCCAGATCTTAGTGCATGAACCACTGCCGCAAGCTCCAAATCATGAGTCGGATAGTTACGCTCATGCTCCTTCAATTGCCGAGAAGCATACGCTACTACCCTCCTTGCTGCATTAATACACAACCAAGGCCAATCCGAGATGCATCTGTATAAATGACAAAACCTTCATCACCACTAGGTAATACCAATACTGAAGCGGAAGTAAGCTTAGCCTTCAATAATTGGAAGCTACTCTCACATTCCTCGGACCGAACAAACTTCTCACCCTTCCTGGTTAGCTTGGTCAATGGGGCGGCGAGAGATGCAAATCCCTCAATAAATCTCCGATAATAACCCACCAAACCAAGGAAACTACGAATCTCCGAAGGGGTCCTGGGAATCTCCCAATCCAATATAGCCTGGACCTTTGCTGGATCAATTGCTACACCAGCACCGGATATAACATGCCCAAGGAAATGAACCTCGCGCATCCAAAAATCGCACTTGCTGAACTATGCATACAGCTTGTGCTCTCGGAGAACCTCTAACACTACCCTCAAATGCTGACAACGTGTGGCCTCATACGGAGAATAGACCAACACATCATCGATGAAAACTACTACAAAACTATCTAGATAAGGTCTAAACATCCTGTTCATGTGATCCATGAACGCTGCGGGGGCGTTGGTTAGACCAAACGGAAGGACCAAAAACTCATAATGTCCATAACGGGTTCTAAACGCCGTCTTGGACACATCCTCACTCCTAATCGTCAACCGATGATAGCCAGACCGCAGATCAATCTTAGAAAAGACCGATGCATTCTGCAGCTGGTCAAACAGATCATCAGGTAAGGGATACCTGTTCTTCACAGTCACTTGGTTTAGCTTCCTATAATCGATGCATAACCAAAGTGACCCATCCTTCTTCTTTACAAACAATACAAGTGTGCCTCAAGGAGAAATGCTAAGGCGAATAAATCCCTTATCTAACAAATCTTGCAACTGCTTCCTTAACTCTGCTAACTCCGCAGGTGCCATCCGATAAGGGGCCTTTGAGATAGGAGAGGTGCCTGGAAGAAACTCTAAAGTAAACTCTATCTCTCTAGCCGATGGCAATCTAGATAAATCATCGGGAAAGACATCTGGAAAATCCTGCACTACATCTATCTCCTCAAGAGTAGGTGACTCATCAGCCTTGGGTACCAATACCACGCTGGCAAGAAAAGTGTCACAACCCTTGATCACCATTCTCATCGCCTTCAAGGCAGAGATGACAAACTTCCCCGCTAAGTTCCTTGGCAATGGATGAGAAAATTCATCCTCACCGGGAATGCAAAAGACAATCTTCTTTCCACGACAATCTACCAACTCATAGTGCTCCTCTAGCCAATCCAGACCAAGAATTGCATCATAGTCCTTCATCTTTAGCAAGAAGAAACACCCTTCTAGAACTCTATCCTCAATGCACACCGGTAAAAATGGAATACACTTCCTAGTCGATACCATTCCCGCAGGTGTGTGCACAGACAAAAGGACTTCTAATTCCTCAGACTCTAATCCTGACTCTAAAGCTAACTGCCTAGCAAAACACTCGAAAATGAAAATGAGTGGCACTCGTATCAAATAAAACTTGAGCGTGCACACCCATGAAAAGAACTGTACCTTCGGTAACATGCTCCGCCTGCTCGGCGTCCTCACGAGCTAACGCAAACACTCGAGCTGGGGCTCGAGGTCACCTTGGTCGACCTGTTGCTGGCGCTGCTGCTGCTGCTGGAGCTGATCCGCGCTGGACTCCCTACTGAAGTCTGGGACAATCCTTTATCTTATGCTCGCTACTCCCACACTTCAAACACTTCCCCGCCATGTTCCAACACTCCGTACCACCATCTACCCTCCCGCAATGAGGACACTCCTTCTTGCCAGTGGGGAAATGCTGAGAAGATACCTGACAACTGCCGGATACTACGGAATGCTGCGGTGACTGATACGCCACCTTCTTCTTCTCTTGCCTCTGAAATGGAGCTGCAGGCCTCTTTTGAGAAGCCTTCTTCTCCTCTAGGTACTGCTCCATCTCTCCTTCCTGTCGACAAGCCGCGCTAAGAGCTTCATCGAGGGTACGATGGTCAAACGCCACCAACCTCGTCCTCAGTGATGGCCTCAGACCCATCACGAACTTCTTCATCTTCCTGCGCTCATCAGCAATGATATGAGGGGCATATTTCGATAGCTCGACAAACCTGGCCTCGTACTCCAGTACGGTCATGGAGCCCTGAGTCAAGGAAAGGAACTCCTGCTCCATCTTGTCCCGGATGTGCTCCGGAACGAATTTGGCCCGAAAGAGCCTCATAAACTCGTCCCAAGCCACCTCTACAACACCATCCTCGAACCGGGTACGAAGCAACGCGGACCACCACACATCGGCTCGCTCCTACCAAGACATTCCATAAGGACCAATCCAGACAATCTAGACTAAATAAATAAATATATAAACAATTTACACATGCCTGTAGCATATAAGTGGCTAAAGTGACCTTGTCATCCTCAGCACACCTAATCGCTTGGAAGATCTTTTCAATCTCCCTCATCCAGCTCTCCGCAAGCAGCGGATCACTCTCCCCCTTAAAAGAGGGTGGAGCCATCCTTTGAACTTTTCCATGATGGAGGGTCCACCATGGTCATGAGCCTGGGGAACTGGCACCTGAGCCTGCTACAACAAACAACATAAGTCACACATACCAATATAGCAACATAGCAACCATATAATTTAAATAAAATAGACTACTCTATCTTATTGATCTAACCTGAGCCTCCAACTGAGCCTGGAGTGTAGCCTGAGTATGGACTACGTCTGCATAGCCTGAACTAGACCTTCTATGAAGACTCCATAATCTACTGGTGGTGGTAGAGGAAGCACAGGACCCTGGGGTGCTGGGGCCTGTTGCTCACCCTGATCCTCACACCTAGGCTCAACTCTCTCCTCTCTCCTCTGCTCATCCCCACGAGCAGGAACACCACGCCTACCTCAAGAAGCCATAGCCTGCAAAACAATTTAATCACGATTAGGAACTAAACTATCTAATTCCTAACTATGTGGACAATCTATAGAGACTTAGCATATAATGAAGATGATGGTATATGCATATTCATGTACTATCTCAACCTGTCGCTCTGATACCAATCTCTGTGACAACCCTCCTTATACTGGTATGGATATACCATCCCACATCGATATAGAGAGCATTGCAACAGTGGGACATTTACCCAACACATATTCAATAGGCTGAGATGAACACAAATATGAACATATAACAACGGAATAAAAGAATTGAATATAAAGATCTTATTCCATCATCCACATTTATCTACAGTCTATATAGAGCAAAAGAAATATAACAATTTCATAACTGAGAAACTAAAATATACTACATTGTCCACAATTGAATACATATCGTTCTTTATTACATACTTATGAAAAAGGAAATACAATAATGAAATCTCCACGAAGGTGCTACTCCTCACGCTCGGAGTCACTCTAACTGTCTCCTCCAAGGAAGTAGAAATATCTGCACTTGTACGCCGAAGCAAAAGTGAGTCTACAAGCACTTGTGCTCCACCTTTTTCCATTATTTTCTTATTTATTTTCTTTGTAGCGCTCTGTAGTTCAAAAGAACGAAAAAGCATAATGTACAAATTGGCGATCACGGTGGGACATCTTTCCGCCTTTTCTTTTGATTACCCATTCCATCGTGCCCCACGTGGCACCCTCTCTTTGGCATCCTCACGTGCCTCTCCTCCTTTTCCTCCCTTTTATAACTCCCATAAGTGATTAGCCAGTTTTGGACTCCTTAAAGAAAAATTGAGAAATAAAAGAAATTAAAATGATGAGTTGATCCATGCATATTTGAGATTGTGTCTCTTCTCCCTGCTTTATACCCTGCTGCATGTTGTGTGTTTGATTTCTTGTATATACCTTCCCTTTCTGCTTTTATTTTCATTCTCGGGTGCCTTCTGAATATGCGACCGACACAGTGGTCGCCTTTCGGTGTTTGATACGCGACCAGTTAATAGGTCGTGTTTTCCTTTCTTTTTCGCGACGGCTTGAGCCGTCGTGTTTCTATTTGCAGTCCATCCACAGGGACCGGATGTGGCTCTGACAACCTCCTGAGGCTCTCATATCCACGACCATGTGACTGGACGCGATGCCACAATTTGATTCACGGTGATTGTGTCCGTCACGATTTAGACAATGGACAGAGCATGACCCTTTGCCATCCGACAACACTCGGTGTATATGTGCATACATGACATTCTACATTTGGTTGGGGGACCTCTTCCCTCATATCCTAGGCTCCACACACTTTCTTGTAAAGGCGACCTCTCCTTTGGGCATTTTGTCTCATTGGACTAGGGGACCTTTACCAAGACCTCTGTAAGTCTCCGTACCCGTGGATTCCCTCACAGCGGACCGAGCTGGTTGTACTATCCATTGACCAGGGTTTAGGCATCCCATTGAGGGGTGAGAGGTGATTTTAGTGTACCTCAAAAGTCCCATACTCAACAAACTAAAATCTCGCCTGGAGTGACACCAAATCTTTCAATCCATCTATAAATTGAAACTCCTAAAACGAGCATTAAGCATCATAATTTGTTTGAACTATATGATTGAATCTTATCCTTGTTCAACTTGTTTCTGTTTGACTTGTTAAAATAGACTTATATCATCATGTTAAATTCAACTATGTGGACTATGAGGAAAGCTTAGATGGCCAGTCCTTTCAATCTCATGAATCTCATCTTTCCACTTCCATGTCTATCCATCTCACCACCGTGAGGGGTATGCTTCAACTTCATACAGTTATGTGTGCACACCACGCGGTAATAAACTTGATATCCCCTCACATTAACTCCAACTCCTATTAAAACCCGGAGAGAGCCTTCTCCCCACTATGATCCAAATGTACAAAATGTCTTGAATGCAATAGATCAACTCACCCCTCAACAACTAAATCTAATTCAATCTTTGGTTGACGGTGTGACCTCCTCCTGTCCTTCTCCCAGCCACTTGCCTTTGTACATTCCGGCAACTTCACCTCCTCCTATACCTTCACATGGCCCCCTAGCCATTTGAGCTCCCGAGCTCCGGTCTGTATGGACAACCCTCGAGAAGGCCCACTTATCCACGGCCTCCCTCATGTACATCCTCACATGCCCAATGGCAATCCCCACTCAAACACTCTTCTCACAAAATGAATAATATGGAGAAACTATTGGGATTGGATAGGTGACTTTGATAAATGAAACAAGAGATTGTGTGTATAGCAGCGGAATTAAAATAAGTAAAACACACAATTCGATCAGATCCAAGTGTGGTGTGTGAGTATAGTGAATATAAACAACAAACCACACATCAAACCACAGTGCACTGAAGATTTTTAAGGTGGTTCGGAGAACAACAATGTGTCTCTACGTCCACCTCCTCACAACGGAGGAACCACTAGCACAAGTGCAGTACAATCTCAGCACAACGACTCCAACCTCTTTGAGTGCAACGACTCAAAGAAACCTAGGAGATAGGCACAACGACCTACTCCAAAGACCACTTGTGATTCAGCAAATCACAATCCCTTGAGCACTATGATCAGGCATCAGAGCACAACGGCTCCAACCCAGAGCACTAGAGCTCCAAAATAGAGTACAAAGACTCAAACCCTGGACCACACATAGATCAAGTTCTGCTAGAACAAGCACACTTAGAGTATAGATCCTCTAGCACGATCTATCTCAGTACAATAGAAATGGTAGAGACAAATAGAATTGGGATATCTATGTAGAACACATACACAGATTCCCTAGAGAAATTACACTCAAACAAATACAGACTCGGTGGATCTTCTTCTTGATCAGCACTGTTGCAATCACAAGCTCCATCTCTTCTTCTCCTTCTTCTTCCTTTGGCGGCGCTGCTCTGCTCCTCTGGGGCAGATGCCTTTTTTCCGCTCTTCTTGCCCTCTTCCAGAATCCTCTTGGCTTGCTCTTGTGTGGGATCCCTTTGGAGTACCAAACACATGGGTATTTATAGCCCCATATGTCCATAGGACCTTAGGGTACGTGGGCACAAAACTAGGCAGATTCCCTTGAACCCAAGCTGCCACTGTCCAGATAAATTCACGTTTTTGAGTTTCAACCGGAGTTGTCGACACCACCACCGGGAGTGTGTCGACACAATGTCCCATTTGCGCAAAACTAGTCTTCGGGGAGCTGAGACTAGTGTCGACACTGCCACTGGCTGTGTCGACACTGTCCCAGTCAGGCAACTGGGTCTTCTGGAAACTGGGTCTAGTGTCGACACGGCCATGGACTGTGTCGACACACTTGACCCTGTTTTCATGAAAAAGCTTCAGGGACTCTGACCCAGTGTCGACACATCAATGGGTGTGTCGACACTACCATGACAAAATCTGTATACACCTGCAAATTTAACACAAAATAATTAGTACAAGATATTATCATAAAATATGAGATAATAAACATCAAAAAACATGTTGTTAAGCATTATTGTGATATGTATAAATGTATAACAGGTTCAACATATCATCATCAAAATCACAATATGTCATCATCAAAATCAAAGTATGAGTGATGTCATTGGTCATCATTAAAATACAAACTTTAGGAAAATTCCAAAACACACTCAACCAACAGAAAACAAATAAGAAAAATCTCAAACTCCACGGGTTACCCCGTTGCCGTCGTGCTGTCTCCCTTAATTCAATACATCCTTCGAGAATGCCCGTACGTACAAGCGTACAATGGCATGGCAATCCCTACTTCATGTTAAATAATTTCTCTAGTGTCTACACAATGGCAACGTGATCCAATGACTTTGGCATTATTTGTTCAAAAAATCTCTTGACGGCCCTGCACTTGAATGGTTCTACTCCTTAGAGGCAGGAGACTTCTATACCCTTCATAAAAAATTCCTTCAAAAGTATAGAGACCGCGTCAGCCCATCTCTCTCTATCATGGATCTAGTATCCAAGAAGATGAGGTCTAGCGAGGAATTCACCCACTTGCTGACCATTGGAGGTCAATGGCCACTAGACTGCAACATGTGCTCTCGAAGTCAGAGCAAGTCAAAATCATTATTCCAACTCTACTCTGAGATTCAAGCACATCTGGCCATGAATAAACTTGATACAATGGAAGAGCTCTATGAGCGTGGACGTACATATAGGCACATCTGATGGACTCCCCAATCTTAGATTTATTAAGCAAGGTCTGAGGTTCAACGGATCAGTAGATGCCATCCACCTTACCACCATACTACATCCACCTCAATACACCTTCACATACACCCATCTACCATGATATACCTCCACCCAAGCATCCATTGATTCGTCCTCCTCGGACAATACAAATTCAACTGGGCCATGCAATGCCCCAATGAATGAAGAAGCTCATGTGCCCAATGCTACACTTGCTCCAGCACCCATTGCCATACACATCCCACCAAACAACAAACAACTCCACCTCCATCACAGTCTATTGCTTGGGTTGAAGTTGCCAATGACCAACCCATCCATGAAACCACTTGGTGTTTACGACGAGAAATCTTGAGGTCAGTTCATATGCCATTTACCTACCCCTCCTACACTACATCCATTATCACTAAACCCTCCCTTATTAGCCCCATCAACCATTACTCCCACCATTAACTTACCATTACACCTCTCGTTACATCAACACCATTGGCAATTGAACCTAGCAAGAACTCTTCCATACCCATTACACTCCACTGACCATACAACCCTCCACCTCCATCCACATCCACCCCCATCCAACGGAGCGGTGTAATCAATCAAAGAGCAGCGAGCCAAGTCAGCAAGAGATGGAAGCCCCGGGACCAGGCATGCTTTTCAAGTTACAAGATTATATTCCACGCATGCCAGTTATGTCAATATACCGAGCACATTCACTTATAAGAAGTCCTCCCCTCCATTCTTGTCCATCAAGAGGCCCTCTAAAATAATGCCATTAATCAAGTTTCCAACGTGTTAAACTATATTAATCATAGGAAATTCTCCCTCCAAGCTCTCAGACCCCTCACACCCTAGTCGTGAACCTTCCTATAGACACCCGATTCTAGCTAATGGGTTGGAAATATTCTTATCACCTTAGTGGGCCCCTAATTGGTCACTCACCTTGAGCCCATCATTAGCCTTGATTTGAGCCCATTAACAATTTAAATTGCCTTGAAATCCCGCCCATATCACATTGAGAGAGTCCTTAAGCATCAATAACTATTATCATCCATGCGGTTGGCGATAATCACGTAAATTTTGATTTAATAGTCGCGACGCATCGTGGCGCCGCGTCTGAGTCGCGAGGGTCTAGGCTGCCGCGACAGCCCATGCATTATCCATGCACGTGGACATACTGTCGCGACGCTCCGCCTTGTCGCGTCTCCATTTGCGGCCCTACGATACGCCGCGAAGAAGCTGTGCATGCAGGCCTCCGCAACCACCTCCTATTATCCTCTCATGGCTTTATCTTTATCTGTAGGGAATATCTCACCCCCTTGGGCGAGATGGGCCTAGGGACTCTCCTTGAGGACCCCAAGGACTCTCCATCTGAATTTGGGTAAGGATTATCTCCCATTTTAATTATTCTCATTCTAAGGAGATATTCTCTCTCAAAGCTCTATAAAAACAAGGCCTCTCCTCAAGGACGAGGAGGCCTCATTTTGACCCGAAGGTTGCCGAAATCCTTATGACCACACTTAGCCTCGCAGCCATCCTTTTCCACCACTCTTCTTCACATTCCACTCCATAAAGCTTCACTCTTTCTTCATCAATGGAGCACAAGATGTGAAGAGGGTGACTCCAACATCCTCCTGAAGCCTTTGCACACCATTTGGGACTACATCCATGCTAGGGAGTCGCCATATGGGGCTCACCTTTCCTTTCTCTTTGTTTCTTCACTTCTACATGCATTTCATGTCTTTCTAGATAGGTACATCCACTTCCACCCAAATTTCCAACCACCCTAGGGGTTTAAAAAAAACACCCCCAAGTTCGTCCCTTCCTTGTTGGTTTGTTTCCTTCATTTTAGAATAGTTGCTACACTAATCATTTCTAATAGGGCTTTTCTTTGTTGTTTCTCTTTGATTGGCAGGCATACAAAAAGGTACTACGAGGAGCTCTCATCCTCTGGCCGACCGGAGGAGGGAAAGGGGTCTCCCTCATTATCTCCCACACCAGAAGAGAACGCGACAGAAAGGCGAGACAAGAGACGCGTCAGCCATGACGACGCGTTAGTAGGTATCCTCTGTTCTCTTCCCCTTTTCCTAGAGTAGTTTAGCCCGTGTTATTTTATTCATTTAGGTAATACTCTAGGTGGCGATCACATCCTTACTTTCATACCATTAGATTTAATATCCGTTTAATGTGTCGAGGGGAAGCACAATACCTGTGATTTCACCTTTTGGCGATCACGGTGGGACCTCCAGTGCCACCCTCGTAGATCTAGTTTGCTGCTTGCCATGTTTTCCCCTTTACTTCCTCTTTTGGTGCCGTGTAGTCTGTTATTCCATGTTTCATGTGTTTTGGTGCTCGGTTTGTGTCACGGCGCATCGCGGTGACGCGATCATAATCGCGTCGCCTATAACGGACATGATAACAGGGTGTGTTTCCTCTTTTCTTATTTGATATCTCTGATCTAGGAGTTCATTCATGTCTGTATCATGTTTCTGACATGTTTGCCGTGTGTTTCTGTCTCTTAGAATCCTGTTAGGGTTCGGATTTTCCGTTATCTTTCCATTGTAAGTTTTCGGATCTAGTCGCGGCAGTGCGAGACTGTTTCATTCCTGGATCGATTTCTGAATGCTCCATGATCCATTTTGTACTATTTTGGCGATTTTGTACACTATCATTTGTCCAGGTAGTCTGTTTGAGTTTGTGTGTGTGTGAATTACTGTGTTCTCAGGCATCTATTCTTATCGCAGCAGTCCGCTCTATCGCGATAAGGTCGCGGCGTACACGGCCGCCGCGACGTGGCCGAGAGCTGTTTTTGTCACCTTGGTTGCCTTCTACTGCACTCTTGCATACATTTTAGGCATTAGGCCCCTTGCATATGCTATTCATCCCATTTGTTCAGGTTCCCCTTAGTGAGTGAGTCCTCTCACCTACGAGCACTCGTAGGCTGACTCGGGCCCACCTTCCGAGGACTCCGTAAGACCCCGTGACCATACGCACGTTGCGGCTCACCGGGCTGGTTGTACCCGTTGCACCCTTAGTTCGAGCCATCCTACGCGCGAGTATACCATCCTTAGTGACACCGATGGACTTGAGTTCATACCTATTGAGGTCCATTGACCGAGTTACACACCTTAATCAAATCATCTAAAGGTCAAGCGTGAACTTTAACCAAATTTGTGCATTAATAATGATAACTTGGGTGCTTCATTCATCCCTCCTCTTCTCAGTCTTTCTTGATTGTGCTAGGTCTAGGTTTGTTAGTTCACCCTGTCATTTATGGGGTGCATGCGTCATTGCTTAGGGAGATGGAGTCATTCCCCTCCTTCATTGTACTCTATCATAACCCTTTGTTTGACATGGAACAGTTTCGTGTCCTTGCTGACAATGCCTTACCCTTGGACTCCTCGAGGATGTGGCCCAACCCTCAACGGCCATACCCCCAGGGCAGTTCAGGCTCCTCTACCATCGGGGGTCATTCCCTCCTCCTTCGCCTCCAAGGGAAGAGGACCCCCATTCCCAATTTAGTCAGCTGCTTCCTCATCTAACTCCAGATCAGGTCCGAGAGTTCATTGCTGCCGCCAAGGGCAAACAAACCCTATCTCCCTCTGCTCGCGACTCAGCCAGCCGGCGGTCGCCTCCACCCATATTGCCTCAGCACCCCATCTTCTTCTCAGGGGCAACCCCACACCCCTTCGTCCTCGGGCATCCATTTATCAGAACCAAGCTACCTCCTGGTGCGAGAGGTCGATCTCGATCCCTTCCACCTCGGTATACTATACGGTCGAGCCTGCCTCGCTTGCCCATGAGAGGTCTCACCCTTCGAACAACCCCGCTTCCATTGTCTCTACACACCATGCCCAAGCCCCCTCCGACTTCCTTGCGTAGTGGGGCTGTCATGAAAAAGGAGCTTCATGATCTCAGAAGATAGATGACCCTCACAAAGTGGCCGACATCGCCCTCCCATCATTCCAGTACCACTGGGTACCACCCCAGTCAGAGCTTCTTGTTTATCGGCGATACTCTGGGGTAGGAGACCCATATGTTCATTTAAAGGATTTGTTTATGAGTCAGCACCGCACAAGTATGACGTCATCTCATGGCATACTTGTACATAAAATCTTGGATGGTCCAGCTCTGGAATGGTTTAATTCCCTGCCACCTGAGGAAGCCGAAGATTTCCAGATTGTCCAAGAGAGGTTCTTGCAGCAATTCCAAGATCAGGTCAGACCTGAATATTCCTTTGTTGATCTAGTCGCTGAAAAGATGAGCTCGAGGAGGAGTTCTCAACCTATGCCGGACTGGTGGTGTTCATTGGCTACCAAGGTCCGTTGCCCATGCCAGAAGAAGAGAAGGTCAAGCTGCTAATCTCCAATGCTACCCCAACCTACCGAGCCATATTGGCCATGAATGACATCACGACCATGCACCAGCTGTATAGCCAAGCCCGCTTCATTCAGACCCAGCTCAAGGACTCACCCATAGACTCTATGTTTGAGACCCCTAGGTCCCGTTACACCAAGAAGCCTCAAGGCCCAGTCACCGAGGGGATCCAAACCAATGAGCAAGTAGGTGCGGTAAGTAACCCTCAAGGCCCGGTAGCTAGGTCACCGTACACTCAGCAACCTTAGTAGCCATGGAACAGCAACAAACCACAACCTCCTCAAGGTTAGAAACCTCCCCAAGACCAGCGCCAATACTCTCAGGTCCCCCCACCTCAAAATGGCTTTGCCCCAGAAAGCCCAATGGACCCAAAAAAGCCCATATACGTCTTACCCGAGTCATTGGCCGATGTCTTTGCAGCCCTTATGTCCTTGAATGCCCTCAGACTCCCTCCTGAGAAGGCAAATTGGAATATGGCAGTGGACCAACAAAGTATTGTGTCTACCATCGCCATCCAGGCCACAATGTGTCAGATTGCTTCTAGTTTCGGGATGGTATATGATCTTCATGAGCAAAACCAAATCGATTGGGCAGAGATGAGAAGGTTGATACAGACCTTAAGAGATCAGCAGGGTCAGAGACAACAACAGCAACAACAGAGGCGACAGCAGCCGCAACAACAACAACAACAACAACAACAGTTCCAGCCCTTCCAGCAACAATACCAACAACAACAGCAGCCACAGCAGCCGGAAAATGACCTTGGCATAATCCGCAACCCCATGCCACAACATCCTGCAGCTCCAAACCCCCAACATGCTCCGCCACCTCCCCCACCCGCACAAGTCAATCCAGTCGTCCATTACCCACCACCAGAAGCTCAATGGGCCTTCGATGATGAGCACGAAGTGGGCCAGCTTCTAGTCATTTCCCACGACACACCACTACCCCCAAACCTACATCCACCATACCTCCCTCCTTCACACCTACCGTCGCCGCCATTACCTCGCCGCTTTATGATTCCCCCATCTTGTCACCCATCATCCTTCGCCTAGCAACATCCTGCTATCCCCTACACCAGCACCATTACTAGCCAATCCTCCGTTCTTGGACAACCCACCTTCTCCCCTCACCATAACCTCGCCTTGCGGAGCGGGCGGATGTTCCATCGGATGTACCCTAATGCATTCGTATCTATGCCAAGTCAACCAGTGCAACAATCCAACACCCAGCAGCAGTAGGACGCAGAAGAGATAGATTCGGTCCGGGGACCCAATATGATATCTTGAAGCATTTGGATCAAACACCCGCCAAGATCTCTATTTCAGAGTTGATCAAGAGGTCTCAGACTCATCAAGATGCCCTAAGGGCCTTCTTGCAAAGGGTCATGGTCAGTGAGGACATGAACCCCGATAATCTGCCCTCTGTACTTTCTATTGTAAATAGGGGACCCACGATCACTTTATCTGATGGCGAGTTAGCTGCTCCCGAAGCCACGAAGATGCCCTTGTGTGTGACACTGACAATAAATAAAGTAGCTATTGACGCAGCATTAGTGGATATGGGAGCTTCCATCAATGTATGTCCACTAAGCACCTTAAGAGCCTGCAACATCTCAGAGCGTCAGTTGCAGCATACCCCCACCACCATAGCTGCATATGACAATTCCCGGCGGGCTTGTCACGGGGTTATCACTTTGCAGGCAGAGTTGGGACCACTTGCCATGTCAGTTGAGTTTTATTTGTTGGATATCGATCACACTTACAAGGCCATCCTAGGGCGTCCATGGATCGAATCACTAGGGGCAGTACCTTCCAGACACATCAATGTCTGAAGTTCCCCTTCCAAGGGAGGATAGTCAAAGTTAAAAGCGCAGCGACAACCCACACAGTGGAAGCTGTTGAGAGGGTGTTGCCATCAGTCTGGCCATCCAACAAGCCCGTTATCTCTATACTTGATGTGAACTATCCCTGGGCTTATACTTTTCTTCCAATCACCCAATTGTGTCCCCATCAGTGGCAGCTGTCAGAAAGGATGTATCAGCAAACGCCAAGGGGTGGGATATCATGTTCAGAATCGGCTACCAGACCGGAAAAGGGTTAGGTACTCATCTCCAAGGCAGAGCCAAAGTTGTCACTGGAATAAGAAATCTACAAAGCATGGCTTAGGATACACAAAATGGGCAGCATTCTCACCCATCTCGCAGTCAGATCAACAGCCTCTTACTTGGACACTGTATTATCACTTCATCAGGGGACCTATGTAGCCCGGGTATAACACTATGGTGAAAGAAGTTCAAAGTCAGCATATCAATTATTGGAAGCTCAGTGACCTGGCAAGAAGAAGAAGGCCGAGACGGATACAAAAGCACCAGATCTCGAAGATTTGGTTTCAGTAGGTAGTTTGCTGTTCAATGAACCTGAAGCAGAGGCAGAGGAACAAGAATCAGAAGATCTCATTTCAGCAGTCAACCGCTTGTTCAGCGAGGATGACCTATCGCGGTCTCAAACAGCAGCAGCATCAGCATCACCAGCCACCACCAAGCGACAGTTGCTTGGATTTGGTGAGGAAATTGAAATTGTAAGTTTAGCCAAATTAACAAGGGAGCTCTGGCCAGGGTTTTCCCGGCCTCTCAGCCACTTTGTTTCGTCCATCCTTGTTTATAAATTCCACTTCATTCCCTTATCTCCTCCCTTCATCCTCTAATTCTCCCCAACACTGTTGAAGCGTTAGTCTCCCCTTCACCCCTCTTCGCCATTTTCCTTAATGGCTCGGTTCTGTCCTTCTACCGAAGCCTCCCAATGTAATGTAGTTCTTTTTCCTTTACTAATAAAATCCAAAAAAACAAAAAATAATAAAAAAATATGTGCTTTCTCCATACTTGTCAACCTCCTTCTTTTTCCTTCCTCGGACAGCGATCCCCGTCTTTCTCTTTCCTCCTTCCTTGGACGGCGATCCCGTCTTTCTCCTTCCTCCTTCCTCGGACGACGATCCCCGTCTTTCTCCTTCCTCTTCTTTGGACGGTGATCCCCGTTCACCTCCTCTCCCCTGACATCTTCTTCCCACTGTTTGACTCTTGTTGTCTCACTCTCTCTCTCCTTCCTGACAGTGATCCCCGTCACCCCTACACCCCTTCTCTCTTGATGGCGATCCCCATCTGACGGAGATCCCCATCACTCCCTTCTTCCTAGGCGGCGATCCCCTCCCTTTTCCTCCTTTTGCTCAAGTTATGTTTCCGCCTGTCAACTAACATCGTCGTTTTGGGCGATCTGGGTGAGGGGTCCTCTGTTCCCCTACATCCCAACTCTGTTGCCGGCACCCTGAGCTTGGGTGGCCTGCCTCCTCCTCCAGTCCCATCGGAGGACTTTCGCGGCCCTGCCGCACCCTTTTCTTTCTGTTCCAGTAAATCTCTGGACGTTTCTCCAGAACCCTCTGTAAATATCGAATCTAGTTAGGTCCAGAGGTAGAATCTAGCAAGTCCCCGTCCCATCTAGGAAGAAGAAGGGTAGTGGCATACCTCGCAGGTATCTCTTAGACTTGGTACATAGGTGCGGCGCTCTTCTAGCTGTCGAAGAGTTCGTCCAGGAAGCAGTGGTTCTAAACATAGAGGATCTGCACATAGAGGAATGGCTAGACGACGGATTTGGAGTGTATGAGATCTTAGCTAAAGATGACCCATCGGATGAAAATGATTGTGAAACAGAGGATGCTGTCGAGATGTATGCGAGTGGCATGAGGAGATTTGATGAACCCACCTCGGCAGTCGACGAGCCCACCAAAGAGGTAAACATGGGAACAAAAGAGGATCCCAGGCTTTTAACGATAGCTTCCAGTCTCCCTCCAGAAGAAGAAGAGGCGCTCATAGAGATGCTAAGGGAGTTCAAAGATTCCTTTGCCTGGTCCTATGACGACATGCCCGGCATTGACCCTGAACTGGTTGAACACAAGTTAATTTTAAAGCCAGGGGCAGTTGCCGTAAACAAAAGTTAAGGAGATTTCTCCCCCACATTGCTCTAAAAATTGAAGAGGAAATTGACAAACTACACAAAGCCAAGTTCATCCGTGTAGTCCTCTACCCATTGGGGTGGCAAATATAGTCCCGGGTGATGAAGAAAGATGGAAGGGTGCGCATCTACATAGACTTCCGGGACTTGAATAAGGCATGTCCAAAGGATGATTTCCCATTACCTCATTTGAATGTCTTAATTGATAATACTGCAGGGTTCGAAACTCTATCATTCATGGATGGGTATTCAGGTTATAATCAGATACGTCTAGCCTGGGAGGATCAAGAGAAGACTTCTTTCACCACCCCCTGGGGAACGTATTGTTATGTGGTTATGCCGTTTGGACTGAAGAATGCCGGCGCCACTTATCAAAGGGCAATGTTAGCTATCTTCCACAACATGATACACCTTGACGTTGAGGTCTACGTGGATGATATTGTGGTGAAGTCTCGGACTCGAAGAGAACACTCCTCCGTCCTTGCCAAAGTGTTCCGTCGCGCACAAGAGTATCAATTGAAGATGAATCCGAAGAAGTACGTATTTGGGGTTTCCTCGGGAAAATTGCTAGGGTTCATAGTCAGTAAACGGGGGATTCAAATAGATCCACACAATGCCAAGGAGATAAATGAAATGCCTCCTCCCAAGAACATATCCGAGCTTCAAGGTTTGATTGGTCGGCTTCAGTTCATAAGGAGATTCATATCTCAGCACTCCCAAAGATGTTGTCCCTTCTATGAACTGTTGAATGGAGGAGTTGATTTTGATTGGAACGCCAAGTGCCAAGAGGCCTTTGATGAACTCAAGAGTTATCTTATGAATCCACCCGTGCTTCAGGCTCCTGTCCCTAGGAAACCCTGATCCTGTATCTGTCAACTATCGAGGACTCCCTAGGAGCTGTCCTTGCTCAACATGACGAATCCGGCATAGAAAGGGCAGTTTACTACCTATCTAGGCTCTTCAATCCCTCCGAGCTCAAACTCTTACAATGGAGAAAAACATGTGCAGCGCTAGTTTGGGTGGTGCAGAAATTGAAGCACTACTTCCTAGCTCATAAGGTGAGTTTGATTTCTAGAATGGATCCTATTAGGTATCTCCTAGAGAAGCCAGTCCTTGCCGACAGATTGGCACGCTGGCAAAGTTTCCTCTCCTAATTCGACATCACCTTTATAGTTCAGAAAGCTATAAAATGGTATACCATTGCTGAGCACCTTGCTCACCTTCCTCTCCCTCATAGTGACACGGTTCAAGAAGAATTCCCCGATAAAAACCTGTCACTCGTCTCTCACGACCGCATCTGATCGCTCCACTTCGATGGAGCTCTCAATTCTAGGGGACGGGGCATAGGTGTTGTCTTGCTCACCCCAGAAGGGATCACCATTCCTCTAGCCTATCAACTCCAATTCTATACCACCAATAATATCTCCGAGTATGAGGCTCTCCATGTCGGTCTTAAGCTTGCCTACCTCTTAGGCGTGCATCATCTCAAGATCATAGGAGACTATCAACTCGTCCTTCGGCAAGTCCTTTCTACTTACTGCACGCGTGACCCTAAACTCAAGCCCTATCAAGATCTGGTCACTCTCCTAGCCAAGCAATTCCGTCAACTCATCTACATTCATACTCCTCGTTCTCAAAATATCCTAGCCGATGCCCTCGCATCCCTGGCTCCTCTCTCTCCTTCCCTCTCAGCCGCAGCGCTGAGACAATCACCGTTCAAAGGTTAGAAGCTCCCTCCACTCAGGATCCTTGGTTCGTTAACCTCAGGAGTTCTCTAGTTTTGATGGCAGAGAGAAAAGAAGCGAAGGAGTTATGCTGTGGAGCTAGGAGAAATGATGTTAGAAGAAAGGCCGTGGTACCATGAGATTGAGCAATATTGCAGAGACAGTACCTTCCCCGAAGAAGCTGAAGTGGAGGACAAGCGAGCCATCCGTAGAGCGGCGTTGAGATATACCCTTATTGGTGGAGTGCTCTACAGACGTGCTCTAAATGAAATGCTCCTCCGTTGTTTGTCGGACGAAGAAGCCTGGAAGGTAGTGGAAGGGTCCCATTCCAGTGAGTGCGGAGGGCATGTTAATAGCCAAATGTTGGCTAAGAAAATTCTTAGGCAAGGCTACTACTGGCCGACCCTCGAAGAAGATTGTGCCGCCTACGTTCGTAGGTTTGTCAAATGCCAGATCTATGCCGACAAAATCCATGCTCCATCTTCCTCTTTGCATCCACTATCTTCCCCTTGGCCTTTCTCCATGTGGGCCTTTGATATCATCGGACCTCTTGGTGATCCTAATGCTCAGATAAAGCAGAAATCCTTCATTCTCACTGCTACTGAGTACTTCACCAAGTGGGCCGAAGCTGAAGCATTTGCAGAAATCAAAGGTTCAACCGTGTGCAAATTCATCATGAGGAACATCATCGCGCAGTTCGAAGTGCCAAGCAGCCTCGTCACCGACAATGGACCACAGTTCATATCTCAAGAGCTTCATGACCTATGTAAGAAATTCAACATTTCCTTGCATCATTCGTCTCCGTACTATCCGCAGGGCAGCGGCCAGGCCTAAGCCACAAATAAAACGCTTTTGAAAATTCCAAAAAAACTTGTTAGTCTAATAAATTTGCTGATTGGCCAGAAAAGTTAATTGAGGCTCTGTGGGCCTACCACACCTCCGTCCGCATGCCCACCGGGCAAACTCCGTTCTCACTTACTTATGGGATGAAGGCGGTATGTCTGCAAGAAATCCTCATTCCTTCGCTAAGGGTTCAGCTAGACAAGGAACTCAATTCCGATGAACATCAGGAGGCGTTACTTGTACAACTAGAACTCTTAGACGAATGGCGTCTGGATGCGGGCGATCATGTACTTGCATATCAAAACAGACTCTCAAGGTCTTTTCAAAGAAAGTGATTGAGAGTAAATTTCAAGAAGGAGACATGGTTTTGAAGCGCATTTTTATAAAACCTGGAGGTCCAAGGTCAAAATTGTCAGCAAATTGGGAAGGGACGTACATTGTTAAGGAAGTGTACCCGGAAATGTGTATAGGCTAGTTAATGTAGAAGGTGAGGAGCTCTCTCACCCATGGAATGGGCTGTACCTTAAAAGTTCTACCCCTAGTGTTGATAACAACACCAATTTGCCAAAAAAAGAATGTGTTGGCCATGTGCCTTACTACCCCTCATTGTGGTAAATGATCTCTATGTGGTCACACACACACGGCGACCTAAGGACAATTCCCCGTCGTTTATGGTGTTTTCATTCAGCCCTCGTGTAGGGAACCTGAGGTCAATTCTCTCTCACTCGGACAAGGGCCAGGGGCAAAGGGAAAGCTAGCATGTAGATCAGCAAAGCGGTATGTATCATGTGTATGAAGTCTCAAAGAGGGACGGTCAATTCAAAAGAAACACAAAAGGGAAGGAAACAAAAAGTGAAAGAAAAATGGTAAGAAAATAGGGGCATGTCAAAGAGTGGTAGTACAGTCCCCGCGGGAGGCCCTTGAGCCCGGTCGTACGCATGCCCCAATTCAAAAAGAGCAATGACCCCAAAGTCCCTGGACAACAAACGGATTGCACATGTGACATACACATTGCAAATTTACATCCAGTAAACTCGACCCCAAGACCAAGTCTTGTCTCATTACTAATCTTCCTATTCTCCCTAGAAGACCAAAGGACTCACACACTGGTCTGTGTTAGACATCAATGTTCAAGGGGAGAAGCCTTAGTGAGCCAAGGACAAATGCACGCCGCACATAGACATTATCCGTCAGACAAGAGATGGGGATGAGATCCATGGCTAATTACTAAAAAAAAAAAGGCGAGAAGTGTTGTTATAAAAATTTCAAAATATCAAAAATATCAAAAAAATCCAAAAAAATCAAAAATAAAAAAAAAATCAGAAATCCAAAAATCCAAAAAAAATAAAAAATCTCAAAAAAATTAGAAATATCAAAAATTCAAAAAAAATAGAAAATCCCAAAATCCAAAAAGAATGTGTGTACATACCGCTCTCTTTAGCATGCATTGTTTATTTTCTTTCCGCCTTTTTAATAAGGCTCAGCCCCTTGACAATTATAATGTCACATTCATATTTATTAAGCTCAAGGGGCTGAGTCAAAGAGCAGATCTAACCTATTTTGATGAGTGTGCAGGAACGTAATTCTAAGGGACACGCGCCGTGCTGAATATTCTCCATCTCTCTCTCTCTCCCATGTTTGAATCTCATCTCACACTTGTACCAATTACAAATCATCCATTCAGATTGACACAAAATAAAATTCTACTAAGATATGAACAAATGTACAAAAGTTGGGGAGGTGGCTCAAAAGTCTCCTCAGTGTCCACCACCACTCTCCCCAAATCCCTATTGCCTGTCTGGATGTGGCAGCATCTCGCCACCTCTGGCACTCTGGGTGCTCGCCCTTCCTGCCGGCGCCTCTCCTCCTCCTCGTTCCTCCGGCGACTGGAGGAACCCGCTAAATACTGCCCCACGGAGGCGCTGGTCGCCCTGCTGACACTCGCCCTACTCTGCTCCTACTGCGTGAATGGCCTATGTCCGTTACGATCTGCTGGAGGCTCCGCGACACGGCCTCCTGCCCGTAGCTCGGCGCGCACTCGCTCCAGCTCCTTCGGTCCACCGGCAATCTCTGGACCCGTAATGCCTCCAACTCCTTCGTCGCCTCTGCGACCTGCGCCTCAGATGCCTCCGCCCGGATGTGCATCTGGTCCCTCTCGCTCCGGGTAGTCTGGACCTCCCCCTGGAGCTGGTCCCTCTGGCCCTGAAGATCCATGGCATGCTCCGTGGTAAGACGCAAATCTCTCTCCTGCATCAGAGCAATCAGTCAATAATCAATTTTTAAAATAATCAATTAGAAATTCTATTGTACTTACTCGCTCCTCCAGATGCCTCTGAGCCTCCTCGGCCCTCAGCACCGCTCGCCCAGCTGGGCCTCCAGAAGCGACGGAGACCCCCCTGCAGCTCGTGAAGAGGAAGCACCGCCGGCTCCGGTGCTCCTCACTCTCTCCAGCTCCCTCCTCTACGCGCAAAAGTACATGTCAATCTTCCAAAATCAGCTTTAAAATTGTTAAGTGTTGAAGTTGGAGTAAACACTTACCAGCTCTGCAGTCTGCCTCTGCGCCGCCTCCCGATCTTGTACCGCTGAGTAGAGTAAGGCCCGGAGCGTTGCAACCTCACCGCTATATCTACCTGCAACACATTTCAATCATTAACCCAATTCTAAAAATCAAAATTCATGGGGTTGTGGTTTAGGGTCATTACCTGGTGTCGGGCGCTTCTTGTATACCTTACCCCCGTACTTCAAGGCATATGCCTGGAGGTACGCATCATCGGTGGTAGCGTCTACTTTACAGCCTTTCCTCGGCGCCCCAATTGTCGATCTGCTCCTTCGCCCGCTCGCGCCAATCGGTAGTGTCCTGAAGCCCCCAGAAGCTCCGACCCGGTCTGAGAAATCGGTCTCAGATGGGGAACTCCACGGCACTCTACCGAAGGCCGAGTGAGCGCTGGCTGAGGTATAGGTGTAGAGATAACACAAGGTAAGTGCATGCAACCACACCGACCTACCGAAGTAGGGGGGCCTGTACCAACCAGGGCTGTCCCTCATCAACCTCCCCCAGGTACGGCTGCCAAACCACCTGCAAAGCAAGATCAGTCAGTCATCGAGCAGTGAAATCAAGCAATTAATTAAAAGGGAAAGATTAGAGTACTTACATCTAGGTAAGGGTAGCTGTCAATAGCCTCCTGTAGTCACTCCAGCTGGTCCCGAGATGTGTGAATCTAGGCGTGAATCCCAACGGCGTGCAATGGGCACAAGGCCCGGCCGTGTGAGATCCCCTCTCCCCAAGGCCGGGAGGTGTAGATTGGCCCAGACCTACAAAATGAGAAGCAAGCTAGGCGGCAAGTTTAAGAAAAATGCAGTTAAATTTCAAAAGGTTAGAAAGGAAGGTGTGTACCTAAAGAAAGGGGAAGAATCCACTAGTCAACGTCTACCGCTCGGAGGCGCCCAGGCTGTCGAACTGGTGTGCGAGGAAGGATGCTCCCCAAGCGTAACCCCCACCTCACTCAGGTCCTCTAGCAGGGGCAGGAAGCGGCAGTGGACTGCATCGCCCCTCGTGGCAAACAAGAGTCTACCAAGGAAAGGACGAGGAAGCGACGCAAATCCAAGTCCGCCTGTGCCCCGGGCTCGCTCGCTAGCTCCCTCCAGCTAACCCAAACCAACCTGTCTAGATGCTCATCCACACTCTCTCCAGCTCCGTTCCCCACATCGAACAACCCTAGGCTCTCCTGGAGGGGTACCCTAGGAACTAGGGAAGACCTACGCTCTATAGGTAGCTCCAGAAGTTGCTGGGCTAGGTCATGATAGAAGGGGTAGGTGTATCCGCTCACCGGTCTGCCATAATTCTGAGCCCTGTGATCCGGCTCACATCCTCGAGGCTAGGGATCATGTGTCCCCATGGGAATACGAAGGTGGTCGCCTCCGCATCCCACTGCTCCGCAGAGCCTGAGTGAGAGCCGAATCCACCTCATCCTATTCATCCTAAAGATCTCCCCGAAACCCATATCCTCTACCCTCTCTCTCTGGAAGGGGGGGAACGCCAGGAAAACAGCCAGGACCACAGTCCAAGACACTCGGCCCTCATCTCACCCTGCAGACACATTTCATTTTGTTAAGAAGTCAAGTTTGGGTGTTCGATCGGAGTCGCGTCCACCAGCATTGTCGCGACATGGTTGCGTCCCCATGACCGCCGCGACACCCTGTCGCGACGGGTCGGGCTGATGCGTTATCAGGACCAGACTGGCCAGAGCCTCCTTTGCCTGATCCGCTTTCCCATGGGCATCACGCCCTATAATGCCCTCTGGGGGGCTCATTTAATATCTCTACTCATTCATTCAGAGACTTGGGGGGCGGTTACTTATCGATTTCATTGCTTTAGCCTTTTCTTCCTCTCCTCTTCCACGTTCATCACCGGAGCCTCCACTTCTTCCTCCATCTCCATCTCGACGCCGGCTATCTCCTCCTTGTTCAGAGGTGCCTCCACCCAGCGCCGAGAGCTCCTCCGCTCCGCTTGCCGTTTCCTCTGGGATGAACCTTCGCCAGCATCTTTCCTCCCTCCATCTCAATTCTGAGGTAATGAAGTAGAATTGGGAAGAGGATGGTGTGAAGAGGAACCAAGTTGTAAGAAGACAGAAAGGGGGGTTGAAGAGATTGAGTTCGGAAGTTTCAAAGCTTGGAAAGGAAGAAAGAAGGGCGCCCTTGCGTTTTGAATCAGTCGGTTCGAGTCGTGTCAGGACGGTGGGCCACAACAGAGTCGTGACAATTTTGATGACCGCGATCATGTCGCGACCATCCGCCTTGACGCGTCATGAAGGCGGTCGCCATAGGCATCGCGGTATAAACCGAGCTATTTGCGCTTGCAGGAAATTCAGTCTTATTCATTCCAATTCAAATCATTACATGCTCTATTTCTATCAATCAAACAAATGCTAAAATTCTTTTCCTAACTACCATCTGATTCCTTGCCTATAATCAAATCAATTGAAATTCAAATAATCCCCGTTGCCGGCTGAATGTTCTGCAAAGCTTCAATGTATTCCTTCATCACATCCTCGTCCTCTTCTACCTCGACTTGGACAACGCTCCTCGCGCATCCTTCCCAATGGACGATGGCGCTACGCACGTCGCGCTCGTCCTGCTCATCGTCCATCTTCCGCTTCTGAATGGGCGGGTAGTGTGATAGGATAGGCACAACCGTGCGAGCTCCACCGCACTGGAGATAGCACCGATCCGGGTTGTATAACACCAATGCTTCATTGCCCAACAGCCTTAGCGCCAACCCGGTGCGCTGAGGGAGGTGAATCGCCCGGTTATGCAGAAATCGCGGGCGCATGTCGAACTCGGCTATGCTTATCTTTCTGAAATAGCCTCACCATCCTTTCATCCCTTTCAGCTGTGCCATCTTGCACCACGCCTTGGTGCTCATGTGGAGAGAGCTTTGGATGGTTGAGCATTGTTTTACACTCCGTGGCCAGATTGTCCATGGCACGAAACTGGATGTGCATGCCCATCCAAAGCTCGAGGGCAATGACGAAGCCAAAGAGAGGTCCCCCGGTCACTGCAGAAGTCAAGCCTACATATAGATACCCCAAAACCGCCTGGCCGATTCTCATATCCCCAAAAATAGAGTCAATGACGCTCAGATTCGCAAAGGAGATGGTGCCATCCGATGACGGGAAGAGTATGACGCCGCAGATGCAAATAGCGTCTGCTTTGGCGATAGCCATGTAGTTCTTGGTCTTGTGCTTGCACTGAGAAGTGATCCACTGAGCAATTGGAAGAAGATGAACATACATACCGCTCGTCATGGAATACAAATCTGTCTTCCTCGTAGTGATATCTGCCAGAATACTCCAAGCATTGATGGGCGCCACGGTATATGAAATCTCAAGTTCTTCGCCCCTCTGGTACCATGGGAGACCGAGTATTATCTCTAATTCTGCCAGCAAGATAGTAGCTTCAAAATCGGGGAAGATGAATGTATGTGTTTGGGTGTGCCACAACTCTGTTAATGCGGTGATGTTGTCCCACACATGTATGATTTTTTCGTATTTCTTGGCGAGGACAAGCACCGTGGACAGCCCCCACTCTTTCAAGTGGCTAATGGACGTGGGCGGCAGTAGCTCGAGCATGGGCGCTAGCCATGGCACCCGGGAGAACTGCCTCTGGCCGGGTAGAATCTGAAGTTTGAAGAAGAGGGAGTTTAAGAACGGAGAAGGAAAGAGCAGAAAACAGGGGGAAAATAGAGCATAATTCAGAAATTGAGGAGAAAACACTTACTTGAATCTCTGGGCGCATGCATATGTGCCCGGGGATGGCGGAAAGTGGCTGGAGCTGGCGTATGACTCCCTTGCTTCCTTTGGACCGGAGTATGGAGGGATCTCCTCTTGGAAAGTAGAGTAGTTTCTCTTCATGGTGGCAAAGAGGGAGAAACTTGAAGAAAGTTGAAGAAGAAAGAGAACAGAAGGTTAGCTGCGGGATTAGCCCCTAAACCCTCCTATTTATAGGGTCTTAAGAGGTGCACTCCTACTCTAATCCCGTAACTAGGTGTTAGGATAAGATTAGAAGAGGTTTAGGAGTCCTAGTATTAGTCTAGATGTCTTAAGATGAGGATAAACTCCGGTTTCCTAGTCTTTCTGGGTTCGGTCCGAGTCGCGACGCCGCGATCTGACGTGACCAAGTCGTGACAGGGCGGTATGCCCCGACTATGTCGCGGTCACCCAGAGCGTCGCCTCTCTACCTGAGGGGTCGTTTTCATGTCTGTGTCTTGTTTGTGTGTTTATAATTGTGAATATATGTTGTCAGTTTGTGCTTATCATGCTTGTTTCTTGTCAAAAAAAAATCACAAAATTAGAAAATTACAAAAAAAGGGTCGCCGCAAGTAAGTCAGGTAAGTATTTCTTCTCTTACTCCCTGCATTACTATATCATATTCTACTTATTATATCATTTCATGGACCGACTGCTTCTCAATGTTCTCTAGGATTTGAGTTCCCCTTTACCAAAAACAATGATAATCTAGGTGCACATTGCTAATCGTTGGACAGGCCGTTGAGTTGTTTAAGTCCGGGAATGATGGATTCAGGCCTGCACTACGGTTATGGGTAGTCTCTTGACCCGTCATTATCTGGCTTAACAATATTATCCTTGATGTATTTTCTATTTTCTTCTTTTCTTTGCATTCGTTTTGATGATTTCTTTTATTTTAGCCCAGCATGCATCATATAGGACTTTGAGCTTTCCTGACTCTTCCTGACTTTGATGAGCCTTGTTGAGTGCCCAATCATCCTCCAATTTCCAAACAAGAAATCCAATTCCACTCCGAATCGGAAGGTTTGCCTCCGAGTGAGTTGTTCCCGTCAGTTTGACAAGAATTTCCTTGTCAGGATTCTCTATCCAATTTTTTTCTTTTCCTTTGATCTGTTTGGTTGCGAACCGCTCCCAGGACAGAGTCATGAGTTACCTGCCTGGCACGCACATGTCCTTCCAAATGAAACCTACAGGCCAATCGTCTAGGGTACCTCTCAATCGAGGGGTTGATCGTCCTTTTCTTTCTCCTTTTCGTCCAGACTTGTGCTTTTCTTTGCATCCTGCTCGAGCAGCTAACTCGGGGCTTTCACGACGATTCTAATTACTCATTAGTCAGATGTGGCTTTCCACTCCACTTTCGCTTCACATCCACTCCCGCTTCACTTTATTACAAAGTGGAAGCCAAGGAGGGGCAATCTGTAGACACCCGATTCTAGCTAATGGGTTGAAATATTTCTTATCACCTTAGTGGGCCCCTAATTGGTCACTCACCTTGAGCCCATCATTAGCCTTGATTTGAGCACATTAACGATTTAAATTTCCTTGAAATCCCGCCCATATCACTTTGAGAGAGTCCTTAAGCATCAATAACTCTTATCCATCCATGCGGTTGGCCGATAATCCACGTAAATTTCGATTTTATAGTCACGACGCATCGTGGCGCCGCGTCTCTAAGTTGCGACGGTCTAGGCTGCCGCGACAGCCCATGCATTATCCATGCACGTGGACAATACTGTCACGACGCTCCGCCCTGTCGCGTCTCCATGTCGCGGCCCTACGATACGCCGCGACAGCAACAGTGCATGCAGGCCTCCGCAACCACCTCCTATTTATCCTCTCATGGCATTATCTTTATCCCTAGGGAATATCTCACCCCCTTGGGCGAGATTTGGGCCCTAGTGGCTCTCCTTGAAGACCCCAAGGACTCTCCATCCAAATTTGGGTAAGGATTATCTCCCATTTTAATTAATTCTCATTCTAAGGAGATATTCTCTCTCAAAGCTCTATAAAAACAAGACCTCTCCTCAAGGACGAGGAGAGCCTCATTTTTGACCCCGAAGGGCTACCGAAATCCTTACTGACCAACACTTAGCCTCGCAGCCATCCTTTTCCACCACTCTTCTTCACATTCCACTCCATAAAGCTTCACTCTTTCTTCATCAATGGAGCACAAAATGTGAAGAGGGTGACTCCAACATCCTCCTGAAGCCTTTGCACACCATTTGGGACTACATCCACGCCAGGGAGTCGCCCTAATGGGGCTCACCTTCTTCCTTTCTCTTTGTTTCTTCATTTCTACATGCATTTTCATGTCTTTCTAGATAGGTTACATTCCACTTTCCACCCACGTTTCCACACACCCTAGGGGTTTAAAAAAACACCCCCCAGGTTCGTCCCTTCCATGTTGGTTTGTTTCCTTTCATTTTTAGAATAGTTGCTACACTAATCATTTTCTAATAGGGCTTTTCTTTGTTGTTTCTCTTTGATTGGCAGGCATACAAACAAGGTACTACGAGGAGCTCTCATCCTCTGGCCAGCCGGAGGAAGGGAAGGAGGTCTCCCTCATTATCTCCTGCACCAGAAGAGAACGCGACAGGGAAAGGCGACGCGACAAGAGACGCGTCAGCCATGGCGACCGCGTTAGCAAGTATTCCTCTGTTCTCTTCCCCTTTTTCCTAGAGTAGTTAGCCCGTGTTATTTTATTCATTTAGGCAATACTCTAGGTGACGATCACATTCCTTACTTTCATACCACTAGATTTAATATCCGTTAATGTGTCGAGGGGAAGCACAATCCCTGTGATTGCACTTCCTATTCAAGTGAAGGGGTCAACTATTCAAATTGCGCTTACACATTCTAAAGCCAAATCATTGGCATATTTAATTAGCCAAGGGCACGCGCCCCTTTCCTTATCACATGTTATACAATGTTTGGCACGACCCTTGCATTGTTACTTCCAACATTATTAGTGGAACTCCCCACTATTCCCTTTAACTACATTCCAAGGGAGTTGCCACTGTTACTTGAAACTCTGACGGAAGTCAATAATTCTCCAATCAATGATAGCCATTCAATCTATGTGAGAAGAGTAAGTCCATCCACCCACTAGGCATGCTATGTGAGAAAATACATGAGGGTCAAACTGTCGACTCCCAAGTACAAGCACAAATGCAGGGCAAGGCCTAAGACAAAGGGACCTCTACCACCGTCATCTCACCCATTCACATCCTCTTTTGTGCTACTTAGCACCTTCCTGTGGGTTCTCCACATTCCCTCCCCACAGGAGGCATTTTATTTCCATCGTTTTTATGATCCATCATCTTGTACTAGGCATTGCGCCCCTTTTTGTACTCCGTATTCTCCGCCTCCTGCCCCTCGTGACACATCGTTATTTTCCCACCACTCTCATCCCATGCCCCACGTGGCACACCCCATTGTTTTCACCCTCCTCACCGTGCTCCTCATGGCACATCTTCTTGTAGTGCCCCCCGCAGCACATCTCCTTGTAGAGCCCCACGCGACAGATCTCCATCTCATGCCCCACACGGCACTCTTTGCACACCCTCCTCTTCGACCCATCGCACCCCTTTTTTACCTTTCTCTCCTATGTACCCTCCGAATTCTCTTCTTTTTACTAGGCACCACACTCCTCTTCTTCTACTCCCTCCGATCCCACTGGAACCTCCAAATTCTTTCCATCCTTCTCACCATCCCATATTCGATCAGGGCATTCGTCCTTTCTCCCACTACTTTTGGGGTTTTAGTCCCCATGTACCTCTTTAATTCCCGTGCAATCTTGTATATTCTCTTAGATCTCTGAGTCTCACCCCAATGCGGGGCATTCGTCACCTTTTCCCCCTCCAAATTGTTATTATATTGCTTACCAGCATCATTATAAAATAAATAAATAAAATAAAATAAAACATAAAAAGATGAATATTCAACATTGTCATGCTACTGTAGCACTCCCGTTATGAGAGCTCCACGCCATGAGTCCAAAGTTCCCTCCCTTTTCATTAAGGTTTGCTCTTAGCATGGGCACTTTACACACACTTCATGGCACCCTAAGCTGATTGCTTTGGAAGACACCGTCCCTATCACGATCATGCCTGAGGGCACACAAGTCTATTTCTCTCCTCATTCAGCCGAAATATGGGAAGTAAAGGTAGTTTGGGCAAGACAACCAACCTGAAGCACTCCCTGATGAGAGGATGTCTCAAAAAGGGCATTTAATCAAACGACCAATGAACTCAAGGTAAATGCATGACAAGAGCGGCAAAGTTCCCGTAGGATTCCAAATGAACCTGGTCGTATGCATGCAAATCAAATACAAATCAATATATATAACATGGCATGACAAAGAGTGGCAAAGTCTCTGTGGGATTCAAAATGAACCTGGTCGTATGCATGTCTCTACAAAAAAATGGTATGTCGATCAAGTCAAATGTCCCCAATATTTAATGAGACTGAATCTCCTTACGGTTGTGCCAAGGAAGGAAGTCAAACCCAAACTCTTCAAAACCCATAACAAGCGTATCTCCAAATTTTCCTACATTCTACCTACCAGACCAAGTTGCCTTTTTAGATATGGCTTTGATAGCGACACAGTTAACCACGGGTAGTCGACCACTGGGCACCATTTTAAATGCACGCCTTACTCTAGGCGATCTTTAATGAAAGGGGAGGTAACAAGGGCCCCTTGCCAGTCAGTTGTCATAACCTTGGTACCACCGTGGCATGACCATGTTTCCAAAAATTTTAAATATTTTGAAAATAGGAAAAATGAATATTTTCAAAATCCCATAAAAATCCAAGTATTCTCAAAACATAAAAAAATGAATATTTTCAAAATTCCATAAAAATTCAAATATTCTCAAAATAGAAAAAAATTGAATGTTTTCAAAATCACATAAAAATACAAATATTAAAAAAAAAACTCCACAAAAATTTGAATATCTTCAAACAAAAAAAATCTTTATGGTATTGCACAGGGCAAGCATTGCACTTAATCTTCATCATGTCAGATCAATTCAATTCTTCTGATCATTGGTTCCTCTTGTCTTGAACTCTATTTCTTCCCATTTGGCCAAGTCCACTTATCCTCATGGTCTAAACAAACAACTGAATGAGCCATGAATGCTATGAATGCTTTATCCATGCTCTATGTTGTGAATGATGTTACTCCATGATATATGTTTCTCTTGGCTAATGAATTTTGAGTGCAGGTCTGAGCTACCTCATCTGGCACAACCACAAACAATCAGGCTACTGCAGTTGCCGCCGTTACCATCACTTATCTATATCTACTATATTATTACTCTTAGAGCAAATCAAGGACCTTGTGGCTCTAAGGAATCTAGGATTTGAGTTCCCCTTCCTAAAAAACAATGATTATTCCAAAGGATCCATAGCCGCATGGATAGGCCGTTATGCTTTGCAAGGAGGACGACGGACCAACACCTGGAAAACCTGGTGTCCTGACTTAACTCAGCATCGTAACATATTATCCTTGGTTATTTTCTATCTTTTTAACCCTTATTTTTCCTTTTAGCCCAGCATACATGCATATTTGAAATCACTGTGAAAAATACTCTCCCAATGCAATTTGAGAGCCATTCTCATTTCAATTCCCAGTCAATTTGAGATATTCCATTCTGAGTCAACTATCCATCTCCCTTTGTTGTTGCCTCCAGGTTGATTTTCTTGAACTTCCTTTTTTGGATTTATCCCTCTACCTTCGTCTCATCTCCCATAGATCCACCTTGGCGGTCGTATGTCCACAAGTTGGTAAACGCCTCCCAATGGTGCAACCTAACGGATTGTGTCTGTAGGTACTTCCCCTACGCTAGAAGTTGATCTCTCCTTTGTGCCCCACGTGGCACCTTTCCTTCTTGTACTGCATACACACCTTCTTTAGTGCTCTCGCGCACACTCTTTTCTTCCAGTCTAAACATTTGTGTCTTCTTGGTCTTCTCCCCCAGAGGTGGTTTCATTGGGTTTTGGTGAAAGACTCTCATCAGATGGTGGTCATCACAATGTTACACGTGTCTATTTTTCACCTTGGCGTCTACTTATCATTCTGCTCCACTACGCTCCACTTCACTACACTTTATTCCTTTTCATTCCATTACATTCCATTACACTTCACTTCGTGTTCCTCCGCTTCGCTCCCCTGCAAAGTAGGCGCCAAGGTGTGGCAGCTGTAGACACGCTAAAAATGACACCCTCGCGGGCCAATTTCAGATTACACCATAATGCCACAAATGGCTCTCTTTTTTGCCTTGCGAGTGTAATTTTCCCATTATTTAGGGTCTTTTGCCCATTTTCCTTCATTTTCTAGTGCTTCCCCCAATTTTCCTAATTTTTCCAAAGGTGTGGATGAGTGGAAATCGCGACGGGTCTTGTGGTCGCGTTTATGATCAATTGTGAACAACTTAAATGCGGCGGATCAAGTGGTCACATTTATCATCGATTTCTCTTAAACGTGTTAGATCCTCTCGTCGCGCTTCAGGTCGATTATTGATCTGACAATCGATTGGTCTGCATCGATTATTCCTTAAACACGTTGGTTATGTACATCGCGACACTAAACTTCCATATTTTCCAGAAATTTCCTTATTTCATTTATGGAAATATTTATTGCCTTTTCTGAAACGTGTCGGGTAACACCGTCGAGATTCTAATTTCCATATTTAACATTTGGCAAGTTTCCATAAACAAAATACGGAAATTCCTAAACTCGTTGTATCGTACCGTTGCGATTAAGGGTCATAATTCAACCAGAAATTGAAATTCATGCGTCCACTCAGGTCATCGTATTTCAAAGTTAATAGCGACCACTGCCTCTGTCACGATTTTCAATGGTTGTCCACCTCGGACTTTGAACCCTCCTCTATATGTACACACATTGCTTCATCGTCCCTAAGGTTGGGAGCCCTAGAGCCATCACGTCTAGTGAGTGTGAAAGAGAGATATTTCTAAGGCGGAGCCTTGCCAGACTATTGTCTCTTCAACGCCTCTCCACTCTGCATTGAACTAGTAGTAGGAGCAGCATTATCTCCTCTTCTTCCTCTGCATCATCATCAAGCTTCAGCAGCCACTTGCGCCACCATCATAAGGGAAGCACCTCCTCTCCTTACTTTTGTTATTCAACTTTGTTCATATCTCCCTCTTGCTCAATCTCCTTTTATTCACCTTTAATCAATCAACTCTACTCAATCAACACCCACACATTTACTGCATGTATACACACATCTCACCTAATTTCCTAGGGGTTTAAAAGCCACCACAAGGTGTGTTCATCTCCATGCTCTTCATCTTCTTCTATTTATTTGAGATTTGATACTACACGTCACTTGGCTAATCCTCCTATTTTTATTTGTGTTTTTCAAGGGTAATCAACAAGGAAAAGTGCCCTCTACCACGGCTGGCCATGCTCATAGAAGAAGAAGCGGACCTCAATCTCTTCCATGCAATCTCCCTGCTCAAAGGTATTATTCACGATCAACTCCATTTATTTATTCTTTATTTATACTCCTTCGACACCCACGTGTGTCTGGCGATCACGATCCATCCAAGTAGTTGTGCTCCACCTTTTTCCATTATTTTCTCATTTATTTTCTTTGTAGCGATTCGTAGTTCGAAAGAACAGAAAAGCATAATCTATAGGGAGGAGCTTCCTTCAGGACCACCCCATACCAGTGTCCCATTGGTAACCGTGGTAGTGCGACTTCTTCCTCTTCTATAGGTTCGGGCAGCTCCGGCATGAGCTAGAGGTTCAGGCAGATGACCACTTGCGGGCGTGGGCAGAGCTGGCAGCAAAATCACCAGTCGAGGTTTGCAGAGTAGTCGGTCTAGTAAGGAGCCGAGCAAGGCAGGTAGGAGGTGATCTGTTACACTTGCAGTTTACCAGACCACTACAGAAGGGATTGCCCGATGGGGCAAGTCCAGCAGTCGCAGTAGCCCGTGCAGTTGTAGTTTACTCAGCAGTTGCTGCAGTACCAGTACCCTCGACTGTAGTAGGCACCTCGGTAGTAGTAGCAGGGGCAGTACCAGTAGCAGCCTCAGCAGTTCCAGCAGTACCAGGTGCCTCAATAGTTTTAGCCGTACCAGCAGCAGCAGTTTTCACAACACCAGCAGCCGCAGCAGCAGCAGCCCCAGCAGGTGTCGTAGCGTGGGCGTGGTCGTGGTAGTGTGATGGATCTTACCAGGGAGGAGGCCGAGGCGTCAAACCTAGTCGTAGGTACTTTGCCTATCCTTGGAAGAGCTGCTCGTGTTTTGGTTCATCTCGATGCTTCTCTTTGCTTTGCTTCTGAGGAGTTTTACGAGTCGCTCGTTTGTCACACCCCTGAGAGGCAGTGTGACGTGATGATTAATCTTCCGTCCGATGATTACATGCGTTCTTTCGGCTACCTTGAGGGTGTCACAGTTGAGGTCTAGGGACACCAGTTGCCGGCCAGGTTGTACATGTTACAGGTTCGTGACTTTGACGTCATCCTTGGCTTGGACTAGTTGGAGGCTCACTCAGCTATCGTGGATTGTCAGCGGAAGACCGTGCGGTTTGAGATACTTGGAGCGTCTGTTCTCTGCTTCCGAGCTATCTGGTCTACCTGTCGACCTTTTATTTCTTTTTGTAGAGCTTGACGTTTGATGTGCGATGGTTGTGTAGCGTACCTTGCTTCTGTTTGTACATCTGAGCCTAGTAGGTTGTCAATTTCTGATGTACCTATTGTGTGTGAGTTTTTCGACATTTTTCCTGAGGATCTACCTGAGTTACCGCATGAGCGGGAGATAGACTTCTTCGTTGAGCTTTTGTCGAGGATGATGCCTTTGTCTAGGGCACCGTACTAGATGGCTCCAGCTGAGTTGCGCATGTTGAAGCGCCAATTGCTTGAGTTGCTTGAGTAGGGTTACATTTGTTTGAGCCATTTACCGTAGGGAGTGCCAGTGTTATTCGCGAGGACTAAGTATGGCAATTTGCAGTTGTGCATCAGCTACTGGCAGTTGAACAAGGTCACAGTGAAGAACAAGTATCCATTGCCCAGGATCGATGATTTATTTGATCAATTACAGTGAACCACAGTGTTTTCAAAGATTGACTAGAGATCAAGGTACTACTAGTTGAGGAACAGAGAGTGAGATATTGGCATGACAGCTTTTCGTACTAGGTACGGTCACTTTGTGTTGGTCATGATGTTGTTTGGGCTCACGAAAGCACCAACAGCTTTCATGGATCTGATGCGCAGAGTGTTCAGTGAGTACTTGGACAAGTTTTTGGTCATCTTTGTAGATGACATTTTGTTCGAGTGTGGAGCCTGAACTCTCAAAGTGCACCGGTTCGGAGTCGTGGATCGACCTGCGCGGTCAGGTCGCGGGGGTCTGGGGGCAGCGCCCCCTGCGGGGGGTCAGGGGGGGGGGCTGCGGGGGTCTCCAGGGGCAGCGCCCCCGGAAGCTAAATTTGGCTTACAGAAGAGAATGAGTCGAAGTCTTTAAGGCAGTCGACTTCAAAGCAGTCGACTTCAAGACCCAAGGAAGTCGAAGTCCTCAAGGCAGTCGACTTCTCACACCCCAGGACAGACGACTTCACGTTTCTGAGTTAAGGGCATTTTTGTCCTTGTAATTCTCTATTATGGTGCCCTAACCTCCCAGTATATAAAGTGGGGTAGATTCTCCTTGTACCGTGAAGATTCTGACGTATAGCATTGAATCACTGCTGTGGCCGTGGACGTAGGAAGGTGTTGCCTCCGAACCACGTAAAATCTGGTGTTCTTGTGTTCTTCTTCTCCCTTCTTCAATCTCTCCTCCGATCTCTACGTGTGAGTCATGTGCGAGAGAGCTGCCGATCATGGGATATCCCCAACAACTGGTATCAGAGCCAGGTTCGAGGGAAATAGTGGGAGTGATGGCAGCGGATGAAGGAAAGATGAGGATCGAGAAGTTTGACGGCAAGGACTTCAGTTTCTGGAAGATGCAGATCGAAGACTACTTGTATCAAAAGAAGCTACATCAGCCGCTTCTTGGAACGATGCCAGATGGTATGAAGAAAGAAGACTGGGATCTTCTGGATAGACAAGCTCTCGAGGTTATTCGCTTGACGTTAGCCAGAAACGTCGCGTTCAACAACGTGAACGAGAAGACCACAGCAGGTCTGATGAAGGAGTTATCAAACATGTACGAAAAACCATCTGTTTCCAACAAGGTACATTTGATGCGTCGTTTGTTTAATCTAAAGATGGCCGAAGGTTCATTGGTTATAGATCATATAAATGAATTCAACATTATTACAACCCAGTTGAGTTCTGTAGAAATAAATTTTGATGATGTGATTAAAGCCTTGATTCTTTTGTCCTTCTTACCTGAATGTTGGGGTGCTACTGTGACGGCTGTTAGTAGTTCTTCAAGCTCAAGTAAACTGAAAATTACAGAGATTCGAGACTTGATTCTGAGCGAGGATGTTCGTAGAAGGGAATGTGGTGAAGTTTCAGGTTCTGCCTTAAACACTGAAGGCAGGGGAAGAACAAATCAGCGTGGATAAAATCGGAACAGATCCAAGTCCAAGAAAAGAAGTCAGTTCAAACCCCGTGGTGATGGTTGCTGGAATTGTGGTAAGAAAGGTCACTTTAAGAAGGATTGCAGGCTCCCAAAGAAAAAGGATCAGGGGCAGAAACAGGAAGAAGACTCTGCTAATGTCATGACAGAGGAAGTCTAAGATGCTCTGATTTATAGTGTTAACAGTCCCATCGAATCCTGGATTCTAGATTCTGGAGCATCTTTTCACTCTACCTCATGTAAAGAAACCATACAAAATTATGTTTCTGGTAATTTTGGGAAGGTTTATCTTGCTGAGGATGAGCCCCTAGATAATGTAGGGAAGGGTGATGTTCTGTTGAAAATAGAAAACGAGACTATATGGAAGTTGAGGAATGTTAGACATGTTCCTGGCTTGAAGAGAAATCTGATCTCCATTGGTCAGCTTGATGAAGAAGGATATGTCACTACCTTTGTTAATAGGTGCTGGAAGATAACCAAGGGTGCCATGGTTATAGCACAATGCAGCAAGATGGGAACTCTTTATATGACTGCAAATGACAAAGACTTAGTTGCAGTGGCAAATTTAGAAGAGGACTCCAAGATCTGGCACTGCAAACTTGGACACATGAGTGAGAAGGGAATGAAGATGATGGCTGCAAAAGGGAAGTTAGGTGATCTAAAGTCCATAGATATTGGACTGTGTGAAGATTGCATTCTGGGAAAGCAGAGAAAGGTCACCTTATCTAAAGCTGGAAGAAGTTCTAAGCTAGAAAAGCTAGAACTTGTACACACTGATGTGTGGGGACCACCTGTTTGATCCCTTGGAGGTTCACTCTATTATGTCACCTTTATTGATGACTCCACTCGGAAGGTATGTGTTTATTTTCTTAAAAATAAATCTGATGTTTCCTCTACTTTTGTGAAGTGGAAGGCTGAAGTGGAAAATCAAACTGGTGCAAAGATCAAGTGTTTGAGGTTAGACAATGGAGGAGAATATAGTAGCAAGGAATTCAAAATTTTCTGTGCAGTACATGGCATTCGTATGGAGAAAATAGTTCCAAATACTCCACAACAGAATGGGGTTGCTGAACACATGAACAGAACTCTGAATGAGAGAGCTAGAAGTAAGAGGCTACATGCTGGCCTACCAAAGACCTTTTGGGCAGATGCAATTAACACAACAGCTTATCTGATTAATAGAGGACCCAGTGTTCCTCTAAATGGTGAGCTACCAGAAGAGGCTTGGACCGGTAAGGAGGTAACTCTCTCACACTTGAGAGTATTTGGTTGTGTTTCATATGTGCATGTTGATTCCAATGACAGAGACAAGTTAGATCCTAAGTCAAGGAGATGTTTTTTTCATTGAATATGGTTCTGATGATTTTGGATACCACTTCTGGGATGATGAAAGCAGGAAAATCATTAGACAAAGGAATGTTATATTCAATGAAAAATTGCTTTATAAGCATAGATCTGATGTGGAATCTGAAGATGCAGGTCAAGAAAGTCAGAAAAGTGCACAAGTTGAGCTAGAGGAAATTTCAGAAGAGGATGTGCTGAGAAGATCTCAAGAAGATCTTGAGAACAGTATAGTGCAACCAGAGGTTCAACTGAGAAGATCAAGCAGATTGCGCAAGCCAGTTGAATGGTTTTCTTCTGCAATGTACTACTTGTTGTTGACTGATGCAGACGAACCTGAGAGCTTTGATGAAGCTATGCAGGTGGAAGATTCAGTCAAGTGGGAGTTGGCAATGAAATATGAAATGAATTCCCTATATAAAAATGAAACTTGGGTGCTGACTAAACTATCACCCGGCAAGAGGGCATTGCAAAATAAATGGGTTTTTTCGGTTAAAGGAAGAACATGATGGCAGCAAGAGGTACAAAGCAAGGCTAGTTGTGAAAGGTTTCCAATAGAAGGAAGGTATTGATTACACTAAAATTTTCTCTCCAGTTGTCAAGTTAACCACTATTAGATTAGTTCTAAGTATTATTGCTGTTGAAAACTTGCACCTAGAACAACTTGATGTAAAAACAGGTTTTCTCCATGGTGATTTGGAGGAGGATATTTATATGGTGCAACCAGAAGGTTTTCATGAACATCGTAGAGAAAACCTTGTTTGCAAATTGAACAAAAGATGGTATGGTCTGAAACAAGCCCCCAGGCAGTGGTACAAGAAGTTTGATGGATTCATCTGTAGCAATGGGTTCATTAGGTGCAACATGGACCATTGTTGTTATTTTAAGAAGTTTGATAATTGCTATATCATACTGTTGTTGTACGTGGATGATATGCTCATTGTAGGATCAAGTACGATAGAGATCAACAAGTTGAAGAAGCAATTGTCAAAGGAATTTGCTATGAAGGACTTGGGAGCAGCAAAACAAATTCTTGGAATGAGAATTGTGAGGGATAGAATAGATGGTACTCTGAAGCTATCTCAAGAAGGCTACATTCAGAAAGTGTTGGGCAGGTTTAACATGCAGGATGCAAAACCAGTCAACACTCCTCTAGCAAGTCACTTCAAGCTGTCTAAAGAGCAGCCACCAAAGACTGATGAAGAGCGTGAGTCCATGAAGAAAATCCCTTATGCATTAGCTGTGGGAAGCATGATGTATGCAATGGTTTGTAACAAATCGGATATAGCACATGCTGCGGGAGTTGTGGGCTGGTATATGGTAGATCTGGGTAAACAACACTGGGAGGCAGTAAAATGGATTCTGAGATACCTGAAAGGCACTTCAAGTAAATGTCTTTGTTTTAGAAAAAGTGATGTCATTTTACAAGGCTTTGTTGATGCAGATCTTGGTGGTGATCTGGACACAAGAAGAAGCACCACTGGTTATTTGTACACCGAAGCTAGAAAGGAGATGGTGTGGCTGAAAATTTTTCTGAAGGAATTGGGCAAGAAACAAAACAACAATGTGTTGTTTTGTGATAGTCAAAGTGCAATTCACTTTGCCAAGAATCCCCTCTTCCATGCAAGGATGAAGCATATACAGCTGAAGTATCACTTCATCTGTGGGTTGATTGAAGATGGTACTCTTTTGCTTGAGAAGATACGAGGAACAGAAAATCCTGCAGACATGTTGACCAAGGCGATCACAAGAGAGAAACTGAAGCTGTGCCAAGCTTTAGTGTTGGGTTGAGTGTGAATACAATTCAGTTCCCCTCATATTTTGATGATGACAAGGTGTGATTTTAATGCAAAATAACTGGAACATGTTAGATACATCACACATGAAATAACTATATTCAAAAGCATGTTTCCAAACACATTTATCATTTATATTCATGATAATACATTTGACTAATGATTTATGTGTTTATTTCTCAGGGACAAACATTTATTGCAAGGGTAGTGTCGACACACCCCACACTGGTGTCGACACAATGCTCCAAGCCCTAAGCCAAAAGATGAAGAAACGGTCAACTAGTGTCGACACTAGACCAGGGCAGGTCGACACTAGAGACAGCTCCCAGAGAAACATGTCAATAGGCTTCTACATCAGGTCGACACCAGATGCAGTTAGGTCGACACTAGAGAGCCTTCCCAGAAGGCCTGTTTTTCAGTTGGCTACAGCAGGTCGACAATGAACTATCTCAGGTCGACACTAGATGCCTCTCCCAGGGAACTGTTTTGCCCAATCTGGGACAGTGTGTCGACACACCCTATGGGCATGTCGACACACTCCGGAAACTTTATGACTTAAAGTTTCTCCTGGACACGTGGCACCCTAGGGAATTAATGGATTGGCCTTGGATCGTGTGCCCACGTACCCCAAGGGTACCTTTGGACTATTTAGGGTATAAATACCCTCCAATTGGCCATCCAACGTAAGAGAACCCTTTCAGAGCCTCCCAAAACTCCTGTTGGCGGCAAGAAGAGTTCTCCTCCCTGCTCCTGCTCTCCTGGTGATTCCTCAAGCCAATTCTCATCTGTCCAAGCATGAGAAGTGAAGTTTGATCATTGAAGATGCAATTGGATCACTTCAAGGAAGCAGATCAAGTGGAAGCAATCGTTTGAGAAGACTTCAAGGAAGATCCCAAAGTTCAGAGTGCAGAGCATCGGCCAGGGACTTCAAGAACTCAAGCCTCTTCCCAATTCGATCTTCTACAAGGGAGTATAGTTGAAGAGTAAGGACTTTCAATACAATTTGTCATTCTCTTTGTCTCTTATGAGTCATTGTGAGATTGTGCAAGAGTTGCTGCATAAGTCTCATAAATGAACTCTTGTTAGACTAGATCTATTGCTAGAGGATCTGAGTCTTGTGTGTTTTTGTAGCAAGTTGTTTGTGAGCCTTTCCGCTCAGTGGTTTTGAGTCTTGTACTCAAGGTGTTGTTGAGCAGTCTTGCTCAGGGTTCTAGAGTAGTCTTACTCTAAGGTTGTGTGAGTTGTAAACTCAGGTTGTTGGAGTTGTCAGACTCCAGTGGGTGTGGTGTACCCAAGTTGTTTAGTGGATCCTCACTATGTGAGGGGTGGATGTAGGAATCGCATGGTGTGATTTCCGAACCACCTAAAAATCCTTGTGCATTGGTCTGATTGTGGTTTGAATTTACCTTTCGTTAGATGCATGCATAGGATCGTTCAAATTCATCTAATCAACTTGTTCACACACTCCTTTTGCACAACTCACTCCATTTCTCTTCAGATCTGTGAAATTCGTTTTTCAAATTGTCTCTTATTCAAAGAGTTTTTCTAATTCGATTAAGCTTCTGCAATAGTTGGCATAGATCTATTCAACCCCCCCCCCTTCTAGATCTTGTCCACATCATTTCTCGATCCTTCAATTGGTATCAGAGCGGGTTTATATCTGATCTGATCTGAGTGGTTTCTGATTGTTCTGTGTGTTTAGATTGTTTGCTTGTCTGTTTGCTGAGTATCTCTTCTTTGCACCATTTAATTGCTTCAATGGATTCAAGAGGGTTCATGGCTGAGGGTCACTATATCAATAGGCCACCCTTTTTCAATGGGACTGACTACACCTACTGGAAGAATAGAATGCAGGTCTTCCTAAGAGCCCAAAACTATGAAATATGGAAGGTAGTCGAAGTAGGTCCCTATGAGAATCAGGGGGAGGAAGAGACCTGGACTAGGGAATAGATTAGGAGGGCCACTCTAAATTATAGTGTAAGGCCCTTGATTTTCACCTTGCTTGCTTAAGTATATATATATGCGTATAAGTGTATACTATTGATGTATAGATTATTGTGCATAGGTATTTATTTATACAAATTGTATGAATTAGTATTATTGTAATGTACATATTGTATACAAGTATATATATATATATACATATATATATATATATTTATGTGTGTGGTGTTATAAATTCTGCATATTTTAAGTGAAATTTTGTCGGCCAGTCGGCGTCAACATCGGCTGACGTTTACTAGGATTAGGCGGCAATATCGATGGACGCCCACTTTGAATAGGCGACCATAGATATGGACGCCAATATCCCAGACCAGTTACGTTTCTAGATCCGGAAACGCCTCTGAAAATTTAGCCTTTTGTTTTAGAAACCCTTCCCAACGGCTCTAAGACTTACCCCTTTAGCATGTCCGACCCCCAACCCTTTATATTACCAAGTTTTTGGCCCGATCCATCCCTTTTGACTCTTGGGTCAAAAACCTAGCTCTTCTATGCGAAAACCCCAATTTGAATCTGAGAGATCTGATTTCGGGAGGCTTCATCCGGTGATCTGCATCGACTGGTGTCAACTCTGAACATCTGGGAACGACTCACCACGCTTGTGTGCAGTGAAGATCAACAGAGAACCCGAAGAAGGAGAGATTTGAAGACTCTTTGGCACAGGCCGAGGAGGGCTTCTCCGGCTTGAATCGTCACTTGTGGATTTTACAAGAGGCAAGTACCCCACTCACATCAACCCTACATGTGTCTAGTATGTCCCAGGAATTTTACGGATTTTTCTCGTGTCCTGGAAGCCCCCCCATTCAAGTGATTTGTTGGCATTCAGTCTGTGTTTGTGCAGACAGGATATTAACGGCAGGATCCCTTGCCGCTAATATCATGTGTTGACGGCATCATATACTGCCGTTAACCTATAGACGGCTACCCCATGCCGTCAAGTTCTTCAGACTGCAACAATGTGCAAGTCTACCCTTCTATAAGCTAATTTTTGAGTTTTTCTGCATGAGGATATACAGTAAAAATTCATATAATATGTGAATATACATGTTTGGGTGTACTGTGAATTATGGTGAATTTTTGTAATTTTCCCTAATTATTAGAATTCTTTGAATGTGCTACCGACAGAATTTTAATCTTGAAAAATACCGTTTATGAAATATGTATAGAATTTAACTGCCATGAAATTTCTGTAGACTGTTTATGAGATCTAATGCATGATATAAAATTTTGAGTAATTTATAATATCTGTATAGTTTATTAAAATTTCTGAACCGAAAAATAGTTAATATGTTACTCAATGTAGAAAAGTTAAGAATTCATGTGAAACTATTTAAATTCCTATAAATTGAGATATAATTAGTACTGTCAGTATTCATGTATGGAATAAGTGTGAGTCCGAATAATGAAAATTTATGTCAGTTTGGCTATTTTTACATTTGATAACATCACTGTTAGAATTTTCAGAAATTATGCATAATTCCGAAAAATGTAAATCTTGGTATGCATGATGGTTAAACTGTGATGAATTTCTGGTTAAATTTCTGTACTGAACTGATGACAATAGCTATATATAATTGTTTTATGTTAGATATTAATAATTAATGCATGTTAATATGATTAGTGTTTAATTCTGCAAATTTCAGCATGATTAGAATTGTTGTAAAACTTGATTAATACTGAAGACAGTAGTACCATGCTAGGTAATACTGAAGAATGTAAATGTGCGAACATCAGACGAATGCGTAAAAATTTTGTATTTAGAAGTGTGTTGAAATTGAGAAAATGTATTAATGTGCCAATGGGTGACACTGCTACCTTAGAGGGCTGTGGAACTGTACTGTGGTGAAGTTCCCACGGGAAAGTTCAAAGTGTGTGATGTCCCATGGGCATTGGGATTAAATCCTGGAGGCGAACAAGTATCGCTGGTTAGGGTGGAGAGTGCTTCTCCCGGTTCTGCGCAGTAACTAAGATTAATCACTGGAATGCCTAGGTGATTGATATGTGATGTGATTAGTGTGTGTCCTTCTAAAGTGGTTTGGGCTATGTGTCACGGCATTAAGGAAAAGTGAAAATGTGTTTAAGTGAAAAGAATGTGTAAATTGTGAACCTGTGTAAGTGAATATGTGTTCATGAAATTCTTATGAAAACATGCAAAAAGGATAAATTTCTTGTGAATGTGACATAATAGTAGTAAAACAGCGAGCTTTTCACTAATGTTAATGTGTTAACTATGTGAAAAATTATCTTAGAATTCATGTTAAATTAGTTGTTATGAAATGTGTAAAATTATGTGTAAAATGATCAAGATGTGGCATATGAATAGTTGAATGAAATCAGTTTAGCATATTGAAAAGTGTAGAAAGCATGTGATAGGATTAGGTTATTTGTATAAAACTAAATTCCATGTGTAAAATGTGTAGAAATCATGCATAGGTCTCTATTTGAAAACTGTCACTTCCATGCATTTGTGTTAATGGTGTAGCATAAGGATATGGAGATTACTTGATGCATGTATGTTTAGTGTGCTTGGTGTTACTTGTTGAGTTCTTTTGAACTCATTCTTGCTTCGGTGTACAGGTGCAGACGTTTCTACTTCTTCCGAGGAGATCGTTAGGAGCGACTCGGAGCGAGAGTAGGAGAGATTGTTGTGGATTTAGCATTGTACTTTTCCTTACTTCATAGTATGTAATAAAGACTCTGCGTAGTCTCATGTGGACAATGTATTTATTTTATTTCAATTATGAAAAGTTAGTTCTCTTTTCTACTATACGAACTGTGAATAGAATGTGGATGATGGAATAAGATTTCTTTTCAGTTCTTTAAATTCCGCTGTCATGTGATATACATATATTTGTGTATGTTTCAGCCTATTGTACTAGTGTTGGGTAAATGTCCCACTGTGGCGATGCTTTCTATATCGACGTGGGTTGGTGGAACCGTACCGATATAAAGAGGGTCGTTACAGAGATTGGTATCAGAGCGTCAGGATGAAATTGTACATAAATATGCATATACCATCATCTTCATTGTATACTAAGTCTGTGTAGATTGTCCACATAGATAAGTAATTAGTTAGAAATTAGATAGTTTAGTTCTAAATGGTGATTAATCCATTTTACAGGATATGGCTTCGCGTGGTAGGCGTGGTGTTCCTGCTCGTGATGGCGAGCAGAGGAGAGATGAGCCTCGGCGTGAGGATCAGGGTGAGCAGCAGGCCCCTGCACCCCAGGGTCCTGTACTTCCTCCACCGCCACCAGTAGACTATGGAGTGTTCATGCAGGGTTTGGTGCAGGCCATGCAAACACAGGCCCACACTCAGGCTGCACTCCAGGCTCAGTTGGAGGCTCAGGTTAGAATAATAAGATAAAGTAGTCTGTATTATTAAATGCATGATTGTTATGTTATATGTGTTAATTATGTTGCTTGTTGTAGCAGGCTCAGGTACCAGTTCCCCAGGCTGACCATGGTGGACCCTCCATCATGGAAAGGTTCAAGAGGATGTCGCCACCCTCTTTTAAGGGGGAGAGCGATCCATTATTAGCTGAGAACTGGATGAGGGAGATTGAGAAGATCTTCCGGGCCATTAGGTGCCTGAGGACGACAAGGTCACTTTAGCCACCTATATGCTACAGGTATGTGTAATCTAATCTAGTGGTTATTACTTTAAGTACAAATTATGTTGGTTAGTTCTCATGGATGGTTTTGGCAGGAGCGAGCGGATGTATGGTGGTCCTCGTTGTTACGTACTCGGTTCGAGGATGGTGCCGTGGAGGTTGGATGGGATGAGTTCGTGAGGCTTTTCCGAGCCAAGTTTGTTCCGGAGCGCATCCAGGACAAGATGGAGTAGGAGTTCCTATCGTTAACTCAGGGCTCCATGACTGTGCTGGAGTATGAGGCCAGGTTTGCCGAGCTATCAAAGTACGCCCCTCATATTGTAGCTGATGAGCGCAGGAAGGCGAAGAAATTTGTGATGGGTCTGAAACCATCGCTGAGGACGAGGTTGGTGGCTTTCGACCATCGTACTCTCAAGCAGGCGCTCAGCGCGGCGTGTCGGCAGGAGGAGAGATGGAGCAGTATCTGGAGGAGAAGAAGGCTTCTCAAAAGAGGCCAGCAGCTCCTTTCCAGAGACAGGAGAGGAAGAAGGCGACTTTCCAGTCACCACAGCGTCCTGTGGCATCAGGCAGTGGTCAGGTATCTTCTCAACGTTCCCCTAGTAGTAAGAAGGAGTGTCCTCATTGCGGGAGGGCACATGGAGGTACGGAGTGTTGGCTGGTAGCAGGGAAGTGCTTGAAGTGCGGGAGCAGTGACCATAAGATCAAGGATTGTCCGAGGCTTCAACAGGGAGCCCAGCGTGGGCCAGCCCTAGTAGCAGCAGTAGCAGCGCCAGCGACAGGACGACCAGGGAGACCTCGAGCCCCAGCTCGAGTGTTTGCTTTAGCTCGTGAGGACGCCGAGCAGGCGGATCATGTCACCGAAGGTATGGTTTTGTTCTTAGGTGTGCATGCTCGGGTTTTGTTCGATACGGGTGCTACTCACTCGTTCATTTCCGAGCATTTTGCTAGGCAGTTAGCTTTAGAGTCAGGATTATAGTCTGAGGATTTAGAAGTCCCTTTGTCTGTGCATACACCTGCGGGTACGGTATCGACTAGGAAGTGTATTCCGTCTTTACCGGTGTGCATTGAGGATAGAGTCCTAGAAGGGTGTTTCTTCTTGCTTAAGATGAAGGACTATGATGCTATTCTTGGTCTGGATTGGCTAGAGGAGCACTATGCATTGGTAGATTGTCGTGGGAAGAAGATTGTTTTCGCATTCCTGGTGAGGATGAATTTTCTCATCCTTGCCGAGGAACTTAGCAGGAAAGTTTGTCATCTCGGCCATGAGGGCAATGAGAATGGTGAACAAGGGTTGTGACGCTTTTCTTGCCAGTGTGGTTTTAATACCCAAGGCTGATGAGTCACTTACTCTTGCAGAGATAGATGTAGTGCAGGATTTTCCAGATGTCTTTCCTGATGATTTATCTGGATTGCCACCGGCTAGAGAGATAGAGTTCACTCTAGAGTTGCTTCCAGGCATCTCTCCTATCTCGAAGGCACCTTATCGGATGGCACCTGCGGAATTAGCTGAGTTAAGGAGGCAGTTGCAGGATTTGTTAGATAAGGGATTTATTCGCCCTAGCGTTTCCCCTTGGGGCGCACCTGTCTTATTCGTGAAGAAGAAGGATGGGTCACTTCGGTTATGCATTGATTATAGAAAGCTAAACCAGGTGACGGTGAAGAACAGGTATCCCTTACCTCGGATTGATGATTTGTTTGACCAGCTACAGAATGCATCGGTCTTTTCTAAGATTGATTTGCATTCTGGCTATCATCAGTTGAGGATTAGGAGTGATGATGTGTCCAAGACGGCATTTAGAACCGTTATGGACATTATGAGTTTTTGGTCCTTCCGTTTGGTCTAACCAACGCCCCTGCACGTTCATGGATCTCATGAACAGGGTGTTTAGACCCTATCTAGATAGTTTTGTTGTAGTCTTCATTGATGACGTGCTGGTCTACTCTCCGGATGAGGCCACACATCGTCACATTTGAGGATAGTGTTAGAGGTTCTCCGTGAGCACAAGCTGTATGCAAAATTCAGCAAGTGCGATTTTTGGATGCGCGAGGTTCATTTCCTTGGGCATGTTATCTCCGGTGCTGGTGTAGCAGTGGATCCAGCGAAAGTCCAAGCTGTTATGGATTGGGAGAGTCCCAAGACTCCTTCGGAGATTCGGAGTTTTCTTGGTTTGGCGGGTTATTATCGGCATTTTATTGAGGGATTTTCATCCATCGCCGCTCCATTGACTCAGCTGACCAGGAAGGGAGTGAAGTTTGTCTGGTCCGAGGAGTGTGAGAGTAGTTTTCAATTATTGAAGACTAAACTCACATCGGCTCCTGTGTTAGTTCTACCGAGCGGTGTAGAGGATTTTGCTATCTACACGGATGCATCTCGGATTGGCCTTGGCTGTGTGTTGATGCAGCAAGGAAGGGTGGTAGCATATGCTTCGAGGCAATTGAAGGAGCATGAGCGAAACTATCCGACTCATGATCTTGAGCTTGCGGCAGTGGTTCATGCACTGAAAATCTGGAGGCACTATCTTTATGGTGTCAGATTTGAGGTGTTCACTGATCACAAGAGCCTAAAGTATCTTTTCTCCCAAAAGAATTAAACCTTAGGCAGAGAAGATGGATTGAGTTCCTGAAGGACTATGACTTCGACCTCCAGTATCATCCTGGAAAGGCGAATGTCGTAGCAGATGCCCTTAGTAGAAAGAGGTCGTCTCTCCAGCAGGACTGGAAGATGTTGGAGGATGCAGCGTGTACGATGACCGAGTTGGAGCCATCATTGTGCCGAGCTTTTGTGGCTCAGCTGTCCATTAGGTCATCGGTGTTGGATGAGGTGATCGAGCATCAGAAAGCCGACCCTAGACTCCAAGAGTTAGTGGGCAAAGCGGGTATTGCTCGTGATGAGGATGGTGTGATTAGATTCCATCATCGTGTCTGTGTTCCAGACATTGTAGATATTCGTGAGCATGTTTTAGCAGAAGCTCATAGATCTAGGTTCTCTATTCATCCGGGTAACACTAAGATGTACCAGGATTTAAAGAGATCGTTTTGGTGGTCTGGCATGAAGAAGGATGTAGCTGAGTTTGTGTCTAGATGTCTAGTATGCCAGCAAGTGAAGGCCGAGCGGCAGCGACCATCTGGTCTTATGCAGAAGATGGAGATCCCAGTTTGGAAGTGGGAAGCTGTCACTATGGATTTTGTTACGGGTTTGCCTCGATCTAGACGAGGTAATGACTCGATTTGGGTAGTGGTAGATCGATTCTCGAAGACTGCGCATTTCTTGCCTATGAAGAAGAAGCAGTCAGTAGAGAGTTTAGCTAGACTGTATGTTAGTAGTATTATTAGATTGCATGGGGTACCGAAGTCTATTATTTCGGATCGAGATCCGAGATTTACTTCAAGGCTATGGAAGGGTCTTCAGGATGCGTTAGGTTCGGAGCTGAAGCTCAGTTCGGCATTTCCCCAGACAGATGGACAGTCCGAGAGGACTATCCAGACGCTTGAGGATATGTTGAGGGCTTGTGTGCTGGATTGGAAGGATGATTGGGAGCGCCATTTACCTCTAGTGGAGTTCGCATATAACAACAGTTTTCATGCGAGCATTGGCATGGCTCCATTTGAGGCTTTGTATGGTAGGCCTTGCAGATCTCCTTTGTGTTGGGAGGAGACCGGTGATAGGCAGTTGATCGGTCCGGAGTTAGTTCAGGAGACTTCGGATAAGGTCCAGCTTATTAGGAAGAGGCTTGTTGCGGCACAGGATAGGCAGAAGAGTTATGCCGACAACAGGAGGAAGGATCTAGAGTTCGAGGTAGGTGAGCATGTCTTTTTGAAGATTTCGCCTACGCGTGGTGTAGTTAGATTTGGCAGGCATAGTAAGTTGAGCCCTAGATTCATTGGCCCGTATGAGATTCTCCGACGATTGGGCAACGTGGCATATGAGCTAGCTTTACCTCCAGCATTGGCTAGCGTTCATCCTGTTTTTCACGTATCTATGCTCAGGAAGTATGTCAGAGATCCGTCTCATGTTATTAGCCATGAGCCGGTGGAGATCCAGCCAGATCTTTCTTATGTAGAGCAACCAATAGCTATTCTTGATCGGAAGGTTCAACATCTCCGGAACAAGAGCATTGCGTCAGTAAAGATCTTATGGCGTAACTTCTCGCGAGAGGAGGCTACTTGGGAGCTTGAGGATGCCATGAGAAAGAAATATCCTCAGTTGTTTGAGTAGTGTCAGTCTAACTTCGAGGACGAAGTTTCTTTAAGGGGGAGAGGGTGTAAGGCCCTTGATTTTCACCTTGCTTGCTTAAATATATATATATGCGCATAAGTGTATACTATTGATGTATAGATTATTGTGCATAAGTATTTATTTATACAAATTGTATGAATTAGTATTATTGTAATGTACATATTGTATACAAGTATATATATATATATATTTATGTGTGTGGTGTTATAAATTCTGCATATTTTAAGTGAAATTTTGTCGGCCAGTCGGCGTCAACATCGGCTGACGTTTACTAGGATTAGGCGGCAATATCGATGGATGCCCACTTTGAATAGGCAACCATAGATATGGACGCCAATATCCCAGACCAGTTACGTTTCCAGATCCTGAAACGGCTTCGGAAATTTAGCCTTTTGTTTTAGAAACCCTTCCAACGGCTCTAAGACTTACCCCTTTAGCATGTCCGACCCCCAACCCTTTATATTACCCAGTTTTCGGCCAGATCCATCCCTTTTGACTCTTGGGTCAAAAACCTAGCTCTTCTATGCGAAAACCCCAACTTGAATCTGAGAGATCTGATTTCGGGAGGCTTCATCCGGTGATCTGCATCGACTGGTGTCAACTCTGAACATCCGGGAACGACTCCCCACGCTGGTGTGCAGTGAAGATCAACAGAGAACCCGAAGAAGGAGGGATTTGAAGACTCTTTGGCACAGGCCGAGGAGGGCTTCTCCGGCTTGAATCGTCACTTGTGGATTTTACAAGAGGCAAGTACCCCACTCACATCAACCCTACATGTGTCTAGTATGTCCCAGGAATTTTACGGATTTTTCTCGTGTCCTGGAACCCCCCATTCAAGTGATTTGTTGGTGTTCAGTCTGTGTTTGTGCAGACAGGATATTAACGGCAGGATCCCTTGCCGCTAATATCATGTGTTGGCGGCATCATATACTGCCGTTAACCTATAGACGGCTACCCATGCCGTCAAGTTCTTCAGACTGCAACAGTGTGCAAGTCTGCCCTTCTATAAGCTAATTTTCGAGTTTTTGCATGAGGATATACAGTAAAATTCATATAATATGTAAATATACATGTTTGGGTGTACTGTGAGTTATGGTGAATTTTTGTAATTTGCCCTAATTATTAGAATTCTTTGAATGTGCTACCGACAGAATTTTAATCTTGAAAAATACCGTTTATGAAATATGTATAGAATTTAACTGCCATGAAATTTTTGTACACTGTTTATGAGATCTAATGCATGATATAAAAATTTGAGTAATTTATAATATCTGTATAGTTTATTAAATTTTCTGAACCGAAAAATAGTTAATATGTCTACTCAATGTAGAAAAGTTAAGAATTCATGCGAAACTAGTTAAATTCCTATAAATTGAGATATAATTATTACTATCAGTATTCATGTATGTAATAAGTAGTGAGTCCGAATAATGAAAATTTATGTCAGTTTGGCTATTTTTACATTTGATAACATCACTGTTAGAATTTTCAGAAATTATGCGTAATTCCAAAAAATGTAAATCTTGGTATGCATGATGGTTAAACTGTGATGAATTTCTGGTTAAATTTCTGTACTGAACTGATGACAATAGCTATATATAATTGTTTTATGTTAGATATTAATAATTAATGCATGTTAATATGATTAGTGTTTAATTCTGCAAATTTCAGCATGATTAGAATTGTTGTAAAACTTGATTAATACTGAAGACAGTAGTACCATGCTAGGTAATACTGAAGAATGTAAATGTGCGAACATCAGACGAATGCGTAAAATTTTGTATTTAGAAGTGTGTTGAAATTGAGAAAATGTATTAATGTGCCAATGGGTGACACTGCTACCTTAGAGGGCTGTGGAACTGTACTGTGGTAAAGTCCCCACGGGAAAGTTCAAAGTGTGTGATGTCCCATGGGCATTGGGATTAAATCCTGGAGGCGAACAAGTATCGCTGGTTAGGGTGGAGAGTGCTTCTCCCGGTTCTGCGCAGTAACTAAGTTTAATCACTGGAATGCCTAGGTGATTGATATGTGATGTGATTAGTGTGTGTCCTTCTAAAGTGGTTTGGGCTATGTGTCACGGCATTAAGGAAAGCGAAAATGTGTTTAAGTGATAAGAAATGTGTAAATTGTGAACCTGTGTAAGTGAATATGTGTTCATGAAATTCTTATGAAAACATGCAAAAAGGATAAATTTCTTGTGAATGTGACATAATAGTAGTAAAACAACGAGCTTTTCACTAATGTAAATGTGTTAACTATGTGAAAATTATCTTAGAATTCATGTGAAATTAGTTGTTATGAAATGTGTAAAATTATGTGTAAAATGATCAACATGTGGCATATGAATGGTTGAATGAAATCAGTTTAGCATATTGAAAAGTGTAGAAAGCATGTGATAGGATTAGTTTATTGTGTATAAAACTAAATTCCATGTGTAAAATGTGTAGAATCATGCATAGGTCTCTATTTGAAGAACTGTCACTTCCATGCATTATGTGTTAATGGTGTAGCATAAGGATATGGAGATTACTTGATGCATGTATGATTAGTGTGCTTGGTGTTACTTGTTGAGTTCTTTGAACTCATTCTTGCTTTGGCGTACAGGTGCAGACGTTTCTATTTCTTCCGAGGAGATCGTTAGGAGCGACTCGGAGCGAGAGTAGGAGAGATTGTTGTGGATTGAGCATTGTACTTTCCTTACGTCATAGTATGTAATAAAGACTCTGCGTAGTCTCATGTGGACAATGTATTTATTTTATTTCAATTATGAAAGTTAGTTCTCTTTTCTACTATACGGACTGTGAATAGAATGTGGATGATGGAATAAGATTTCTTTTCAGTTCTTTAAATTCCGCTGTCATGTGATATACATATATTTGTGTATGTTTCAGCCTATTGTACTAGTTTTGGGTAAATGTCCCACTGTGGCGATGCTTTCTATATCGACGTCGGTTGGTGGAACCGTATCGATATAAAGAGGGTCGTTACATATAGTGCCATGAACATGATCCAATGTGCAGTCCACCCTAAGGAGTACTCAAGAATCTCAATGTGCAAATCTGCCAAAGAGATGTGGGATAAACTTGAGTTACTCTATGAGGGAACATCCCAAGTTAAAGAAACCAAAGCTAACATTCTTGTCTCTGAATATGAATTGTTTACGATGAAATCTAATGAGACAATCTCTGAAATGTTTGCTAGGTTTATGATCATTGTCAATGGACTGAAGGCCTAGGTAAGGATTATTCAGATGCTGACTTGGTAAGGAAAATTCTACGCTCTCTTTCTTCAATTTGGCACACCAAGGCCACAGTCATTGAAGATTCTAAAGATTTGTCCAAATCTCTTTGGATGAATTGATAGGATCCTTAATGACTTATGAAATCAATCTAAAAAGAAATGAAGAATATATAATTAAAACCAAGCCAGTAGCACTAAAGGCTTCTTCAAGTAACAAAGACAAGAATCAGGAGAAAACCAGTTCTGAAGAGTCTGAGTCCAATGAGGATGAGATTGCCCTCATGACCAGGCAATTCAGAAAATTCTTAAAATACAGGAAAGGAAAATTTTTGGGAAAAAGAAATTCTCATCAGGTAAAAGAAATACTTCCCTTTCTAATGCTAATTTCAATAAGAATAAAAAATCTGATGAAATTGTCATTTGTTACAGGTGCAACAAGCCAGGACATATGAAGGGAGAATGTCCTGAAAACAAGAAGGAGAAACATAAAAAGATTCACAAGTTCAAGAAGCCAAAGGCCATGGTAGCCAGTTGGTCTAATGAAGACTCAAGTGATAAGGAAGAAGAAGAAAAATCCTCAAGCTCTGAAAGTGAGGAAATCTGCTTCATGGCGAATAGCTCAGAAGGAAAGATAAGCACATCCTTCGAAGACTTTTCAATTGAGGATTGGCAAGATGCTTATGCTGAGATTGTTGAAAAATACTCTGTAATAAGGAAAGAAAACAAGCATCTCAAAAAGAAAATGGAAAACATCATGAATAACTATTCCTCAAACAAAAGAATTTGTGAATTAGAAAATGAGGTAGTTGAACTTAATGAAGAAAAAGAAAATCTCATGAACTTATTGATGAGCTTAAGCTTGCCTCTCAAAAGGCCACCCATGAATTTAAAGAACTGTCTGAAAAGCTGGAAATGGAAAACAAAGATAAACAAAAAAAATTGAAGAAATCAAAACCTTGGAAAACCAGCTGAAAGAAAAAGATGAAGTCATTCAAACCTTCACAAAAGGTAAAGACAATTGGAGGCCTTGCTGGGAGCTAAAATGAACTCAATTTCTCATGGACTAGGATTTAATAAACAAAAACCTAAGAAAGACAAATCTGGTGAGAAAAATGATAAAGCACCATTGATTAAATTTGTCAAAGGTCCTAGTCTTGAGAACAATGAAATTAAACAAACATCAAACAAAACAACAAAGATTCCAAAACACAGAACAAAAAGAAGTCAACCAGGTCGACACAGTCACCAGACAGGTCGACACCAGTCCACAAAAAGAAGGATTCTCAGACTATGGTGTCGACACCAGTCAAGGGAAGGTCTACCTGCTCAACATCAACAAAACAAACCATAAAACCAAAAACTCAAAAAAAATTTGAAAAAAAAAAAAAATCAAAGGAATCATTCATGAAAACCTTGGACCTCAAGACAGCATATCAAGCTGATTGGACCAATTCTTGGAACCAATGGTATCAAAACCTATTTTGGTATCATCCCCAATTCTTCTATCCAAATTTCTTGATGTACCAACAAAATTCTTGGATTCCACCTCCTCATCTAAACTCTCATGTTCAAATGGAAAACTCTCCTCCTACTGAAAACAAAAACACTGGTGTTTTCATTCCTAAGGGAAAGAAGAAATTGAAAAAGACAGAGAACACCACTGTAATAAAACAAAAATAAAAAACAAATCAAATTTGGGTGAGAAAAGATTTGATTACTATGTCCAAACATTCTGATGGTCCCAACACTGTTTGGGTACCAAAATCTTCTCTCCACTGATTAATTTTGCAGGAAGGTCGTGCACCCAATTCAAATGTGTGGTTCCTTGACAGTGGGTGTTCACGACACATGACCGGAGACAAAGTCAAATTTTTATTCCTGATTGAGAAGGAGGGAGGTTCAGTAACTTTTGGAGGTAAAAATAAAGAAATATCATTGGATCTGGAAACGTTGGTCAATCTTCCTCAAACTCTGTTGATAATGTTTTGTTAGTTGATGGGTTAAATTACAATTTACTGAGCATCAGTCCAACTATGTGACAAAGGTCACAAAGTTGTATTTGAATCTGATTTCTATAAGATAATTGACTCATCAACTGATAAAATAATTTTTTTTGGAAAAAGGGAAAACAATGTTTACATGATAACCTCAATAAAAACTTTTCTGAAAATCTTTACTTTGTTGCTAATAAAGATGAAATTGCATGGACTTGGCACAAAAGACTTGGCCATGCAAGTTTCAGAACAATGAATAAATTGTTAAGGCTGAAGTTGGTTAAGGGTCTTCCTGAATCTTTTTCTAATATTGAAAATCAAGTTTGTGGGATTTGTGCCCAAGAAAAACAAACCAGGAAATCTTTTAAAACTTCAATGAGGTACTCACATCTAGGCCACTAGAATTACTTCACATGGACCTCTTTGGCCCAACAAGAATTCTAAGTCTAAGTGGCAAGAGATATGGGTTTGTGATCATTGATGATTTTACCAGATTTACTTGGGTTATTTTCTTGTCCCGCAAAAGTGATACTTGCCTTGAGTTCAGGAATTTTGTACCACTGCCTTAACAAATTATTCATATAAATCAAAAACATTTTGACTGATCATGGGGGTGAGTTTGAAAAGAACACCTTTTCTAATTTATGTGCTGAACTTCACATATTTCACAAGTTTTCTTCACCAAGAACTCCAGAACAAAATGGAGTTGTGGAAAGAAAGAATAGAACTCTTGTGGAAATGGCTAGATCCATGCTCTTAGAAAGTAATTTGCCCAAATCCTTCTGGGCTGAAGCTGTAAACACAGTAAATCACATTCTAAATAGAGCTTTGATCAGACCAAAAATCAAGAAAAACCCCTATGAATTATTGAAAAACAAAAAGCCAACTGTATCTTATTTCAAAACCTTTGGGTGCAAATGCTTTGTTCATAACAACAAAAAGAAAATCTTGACAAGTTTGGTGCTAAGAGTCAGGAAGCCATCTTTCTTGGCTATTCTGAAGTGTCAAGAGCTTTTAGAGTTTACTCTCTCAAAACAAAAATGTTGAAGAGTCTCCACATGTTATCTTTGATGAAAATCCATTTTCAACTAATAGTTCTAAATCTTGGAGGGAAAGACAAGATAGTGAAGAGGATGATTTCATTGTGGACTCTTCACCAACTGTTGAGGATCTTGAAGACATTGGTGAGAACTTGAACATCCAATCACCATCTTCAAGTGGATCAGGTAATGTTGTTCCAGATCTAAGTACCCCTCAACAGGTAATTTCTGAGCCAAGAATTTTGAGAGATCACCCTAGATAATGTAGTTGACAATTTGCATGATAGAGTTAGGACTAGATCATCATTCCTGCATGCTATTGAAGAAGACCCACTAGCTCTAATTTCCCAAATTGAACCAAAGTCAATTGATGAACTTTATCAAGTTCTGATTGGATTAATGCCATGCATGATGAACTTCATCAATTTGAAAGAAATCAAGTATGAGAATTAGTACCTAGACCTAGTGACCAAACAGTCATTGACACTAGATGGGTTTTTTAGAAACAAATGAATGAAAATGGTCAGTCATTAGAAATAAAGCTAGGCTAGTTGCAAAGGGGTATAATCAAGAATTTGGAATTGACTTTGAAGAGTCATATGCCCCTGTAGCTAGACTAGAAGCAGTTAGAATTTTTCTTGCTTTTGCATCCTCCATGAAATTTAAAGTTTATCAAATGGATGTCAAAAGTGCATTTCTAAATGGATACATAAAGGAAAAAGTTTTTGTTGAACAACCTCCAGGATTTGAAAATGAAAATATCCTAATTATGTTTTCAAGCTTCATAAGGCTCTCTATGGTCTTAAACAAGCTCCCAGAGCTTGGTATGACCGTTTGAATTCTTTTTGCTTGAAAAAAGATATTCTAGAGGAAATGTTGATCAAACATTGTTCAAAAAATAGTTAATAAACAAATAATTGCAGTCCAAATTTATGTTGATGACATAATATTTGGATCAATCAATAAAAGCCTGTGTACTAAATTTTAAAATCAAATGAAACTGAATTTGAAATGAGCTTAATGGGAGACTTACAGTTTTATTTGGATTGCAGGTTAACCAACACATGAGGGGATCTTCATCAGTCAAACCAAGTATGTCAAAGAACTTTTGAAAAGGTTTGACTTTCAGAACCTCAAGCATTCAAACACACCTATTGCAATCAATGCTAAGCTAGAAGAAGACTCATTTAGTAAGTCAGTAGACCCAAAGACATACAGAGGTATGATTGGCTCTCTACTCTATCTTACAACTTCTAGACCTGATATTCAGTTTAGTGTGTGTTTATGTGCTAGATTTCAATCAAATCCTAAGGAAAGTCACATGTTAGATGTTAAAAGAATTTTCAAATATCTTGTTGGAACATGTGATTTAGGAATTTGGTATCTGCTGGTTGCAAGTTAGACTTGATTGCCTATTGTGATGCTGATTATGCTGGATGTAAATTAGATAGAAAAAACACAAGTGGCTTGTGTTTATACTTAGGTGGGTGCCTAATTTCTTGGCCTTCTAAAAAGCAACATTCAGTTGCTCTGTCAACTGCAGAGGCTGAGTATGTTGCAGCAGGTAGATGTGGAACTCAAATTCTTTGGGTGAAACATCAACTTCTTAATTATAACCAAGACTTAGGTTGTGTTCCTATTCTATGTGATAACACAAGTGCCATAAATCTGTCTAAGAACCCCATTCAGCATTCAAGAACCAAGCATAATAAAATTAGGCATCATTTCTTGAGAGATGAGGTAGCAAAGAAATCCTTTGAACTCCACTTCATAGAAACTGAAAAATAAATTGCTGACATCTTCACCAAACCTCTTCCTGATAGTAGATTCTCATCTTTGAGGAGAGAGCTTGGCCTTTGTAAATGTCCATTTTCTTGATCTCTCTCATTGAGTTTGGGTTGAGTGTTAGGCATCTTTTGAGGGGGAGTTCTTTGCATCATAATTATCCTTTGCTTCTTTGATTAATATTGCTCATATCTCTCTCCATTTCACTTCCATTTCTTTTTCATAATGGATTCTTCAACTCACATTGTGTTGAATTTCTTGGTATATCAAATGGTGACCTGGAGAAGGACAAGTTATGCTTGTCTGGACACTTTCACTATGCGAGAGTATATGTCTCCGCCAAGTACCAAGAAATAAATATGCAATTGTTGAGGGGGAGCTTTTATTTTCAAAGAGAATCTTTTCTGACTTCAAAAACTTGCATATCTTTACTTTGATGAAAAATTGTTGGCATCATCATCTTAGGGGGAGCTAGAGAATTCGCAAGTCATCTCTTTTGAAAAATTCAAAACTCTTCTTGCATTACATCAATTTCCTTGCATGATGTCCTCATTCAGGTGTCTAGAGTCTTAAAATGATTTTCTTGAGTGATCTACTATATTGATTTGTCAACTCTTACCTATATTCTTCAAAACTACAGAAGTTCAAATCACTTTCAAAGTCTGAAGAATAATGTGTGTCTTGAATTTAAACATTTCTTTGTTTGCAACTGATGTTGGATATAAATGATTTCTATCTTACAAAACTCTCCAAAATCTGAAAATTCAATAGAGCAATGGCACATATGCTGAGAAACTACACACCTTCACAATGAATGAAGTGCCATGTACGTCATGAGGCATTACTGCTATCTCTGTTCAAAGGGGATCAAAATCAAAAATAAATGCAAAACAAAATAAATATGCCCTATACTTTTTGATGATGACTGAGTAACTGGAAATATTGACGTCTGAAAAATGTATATTTTCATGTCAAAAGTCATCATTTACCTGTTTGAGACTTGATAATGAATAAATCTTTAGTATCCAGGGACTATGGTGTGTAAAAAGCATTAGTTCTTGAGTGAACAAGATTTATCACATTTGATAGTTTGATTAAAAAAAAAATGTCTATCAAAGGAGAATTGTTTAAAAAGAATCATCTCTATCCATCATCAAGTTGTTTTTAAGAAGTTGTTTACTTTCAACACACTTGATTTCAGTCTAAAAGATGTTTTTATTCTTTGGATTTGAAGAATGTGGTAGTTTGTAGTTGATTGTTAGATGTATTATATCCCTAAATCATCATTTTATTGACTCAAATCACTGAATGCTCATATCCTGTTGGATGTTGTGTAAAACTTGAATTGTGTTGAATTTTGCAAATATGACAAATGATTTTTTAAGCCTCTTAAAAATCCTTGAAATGTTAATTCCACCCATTATTTATCATTTTAAAGGTGTTCCCAAGCTCACCAATTTTTCCATTATCATATCTTAAATTTTCATCAGGCCAGGTCGACACTACTCCATCTAGTGTCGACACACTCTTCAGCCAGGTCGACATAATTTCTTCTAGAGTCGACATACCCCTCCCAGGGTAATTCAAGGCGTGGGCGCCGGTTAAGGGTTTTCTTGTTCCTGCGGGACATTGCACCTCGAAACCCTTTTTTCTATGCAAGGTCGACCCCATGGCCGTTTCCACCTTTGAATCTGGCAACCATTCCACCTTCTTCCCTCCTCCAACCATCCTTGTCCTTCTTCTTCCTATTCCCTCTCCTTCCTCCTATGTTATTCCACTCCATCTTGCTTCCATGGCACCCAAGCAAGCACCTCGCCGTGGAGCAAGGTCCAGGGCCACCACTCGGCCCATTTCGGTGGAAGATGCACCTCCCACTGAGAGGAGAACAAAGAGACGCCATGACCCTGCAGAGCAGCCAGGGCCTTCTTCTGCATCTCCTCCTACTGCCAAGAGAGGTAGAACATCTTCTGTTCGAGGTAGGGGGTCCGTAAACCCTAGGCGTCGGATTTTGGTCTCTTCTCCTGATGCTTCTGAGGAATCATCTTCCTCATCTTCTGAGGCCACCCTTCCAAGCCAGTCAGTGAAGGGAAGATGATTTTGAAAACTAGGGCAGTTGATCTGACAGATACTCAGTTAGCAGCTGCATTTCAAGAAATTCGCAGTTTTTTCTCATTTCAGACTTGGTTACCCTTTATCTCTGAATTTCGGGTCATTTATCCTCGTCTTGTTCAAGAATTCTACATGAAATTGGAATGCACTGATGACGGTTATAAGTCTGAGGTGAAAGGTGTTGTGATTGATATGCCCACAGCATTAGCAACCACCCTCTTCAAAATTCCAGATGAAGGAGCCGATTACCACATTTTGATTTTGACCTTCATGAATCTTACACTATGTTGACTGGATTGCAAGCTGATGAGTCTGATCCCAGGCAGACACATGTCACCAAGTTCAACACAAACACCTTTCCACCTGTGTTGAGACTTATCCATCACATTCTCACCACTATCATAACCCCTCAAGGTGGTGCAGGGATAGACTCACAGATATTCAAAGATTTGTGATATATTGCATGAAAAAGGACATAAAGGTCAATGTCCATGTCATAATGTACCAAATCATCTCTGAGACAACCAGGAAAGACCTCCATAGGTCTCTTCCCTATGCTGCCCATTTGACTTCTGTCTTCAAGCATTTTGGTGTGTCTCTAGCTAATGAGAAATCCAAGTAGATTCCCAATTCCAACATTTACTGTTTCAAACATATTCAAAAGTTTATGGGATTCAGGCATGAGGGTGACCAAGTGAGGAGAGGGACAATAGTTGTTGAGGCACCAATTCCTGAGGTTCCAGAGGCAGTGATACCACCTAATGAGGACCAGCCTCAAGCTCCTGAGGACCAGCCTCAAATTCCAGAGGAACAACCTCTAGCCCCTGAGGATCAGCCTCACATTGAACCTGAACTTCAACTACCCCAGATGCACCTCTAACTCCTCCATTTCACAATTCATCACCCACACATCTTGCCCAGGATATTCCCTCTTTTTCTCCACAACCTCAAGTTCAAGCCTCCACATCCTTTGGTGGACCTTCTGTTCCACTAGAGTTGTACTCTTTTCTAAATGAAAAATTTGATGCCTTGAACACTTCTATTCAGCAAATGACAGAAAATTTTGAGTTGAAGGTACAGAGGTTAGAGAACACAATGTCTGCAAAGTTCATTGAGCAAAAAGTAGCCTCAGACCATGCAGTTCAAAGGTTTAATAGGCTGATTGGAACCCTGGCAGATGCTTCAATTGAGCTGAAAGAACATCAAGAGAAGTTGGAAAGGATTCTTCAGGGAATTTTGGCAAATTCCCAGGCTGATGTTTTTAACACCAAAGAAACACTCTCTCAGATTTCTAAGTCCAGATTATCCTTTGCTCATCTGGTAGATGACTTGGAGAGCATGAAGAACTTATCTGCTCATATTGATGAAGAAATGTCTGATCTGAAAAAGGAATTCAAATATTTGCACAGACATGGTGGGACAGCTGGTTCCTCTTCATCTTCTCAGCCCATCTCAGTTGACTTCAGTGGGCTTCAAGCAACCATGTCAGAGAATTCAGAAAGAATGGAACATCTCTTACATACCAGACTCTCAACTATCCAAGCTCAAATGAAGTTCAGTTTGACTTCTATGGAGAAGAGATTGACGGATATTGAGACCATCTTGCTACCCATTCCTCCTCCTCCTTCCACCTAATGTCATTTCTTTTGATGATGCCAAAGGGGGAGAAGATAGCAAGAAAGAAAGATTGTAATGTCTTTTTGAAATGTGTTTTTGAAAGATTGTAATGTTCATATCCTTGAATGAAATGAATAGAAACTTTTGTGTCTTCAATGTGATTGAAAATTCTTGAATGAATGTGAATGTGAATGTATGAATGCTTGTCAAGCTGCTTGACCTTTGTGCGAAAATAGCTCATTTCTAGTAACATTGTATCTTTCATGTGTGCAACTTTCAAATGTTACAAAAAAAAAAATGTTCAAAGGTCTTTGACAAGTATGAATAAAAGGAAATGAAACATCACTCAGTGCCAATCAATGCTTTTCAAACTGAGTGTTAAATAAACAAAAATGCTTAAAATCACATTTCAACGAAACTTCACTTTTATATGGATTTAATGTTGCCATCATCAAAAAGGGGGAGATTGTTGGGTTGAGTGTGAATACAATTCATTTCCCCTCATATTTTGATGATGACAAGGTTTGATTTTAATGCAAAATAACTGGAACATGTTAGATACATCACACATGAAATAACTATATTCAAAAAGCATGTTTTCAAACACATTTATCATTTATATTCATGATAATACATTTGACTAATGATTTATGTGTTTATTTCTCAGGGACAAACATTTATTGCAAGGGTAGTGTCGACACACCCCACACTGGTGTCGACACAAAGCTCCAAGCCCTAAGCCAAAAGATGAGAAATGGTCAACTAGTGTCGACACTAGACCAGGGCAGGTCGACACTAGAGATAGCTCCCAGAGAAACATGTCAATAGGCTTCTACATCAGGTCGACACCAGATGCAGTCAGGTCGACACTAGAGAGCCTTCCTAGAAGGCTATTTTTTAGTTGGCTACAGCAGGTCGACACTGAACTATCTCAGGTCGACACTAGATGCCTCTCCCCAGGACCGTTTTGCCCAGTCTGGGACAGTGGTGTCGAACACACCCTATGGGCAGCTCGACACACTTCGGAAACTTTATGACTTATGTTTCTCCTGGGCACGTGGCACCCTAGGGAATTACTGGATTGGCCTTGGATCGTGTGCCCACGTACCCCAAAGGTACCTTTGGACTATTTAAGGTATAAATACCCTCCAATTGGCCATCCAACGTAAGAGAACCCTTCAGAGCCTCCCAGAACACCTGTTGGCGGCAAGAAGAGTTCTCCTCCCTACTCTCCTGCTCTCCTGTGATTCCTCAAGCCAATTCTCATCTGTCCAAGCATGAGAAGTGGAGTTTGATCATTGAAGATGCAATTGGATCACTTCAAGGAAGCAGATCAAGTGGAAGCAATCATTTGAGAAGACTTCAAGAAGATCCCAGTTCAGAGTGCAGAGCATCGGCCAGGCCTTCAAGAACCAATTCGATCTTCTACAACGAAGTATAGTTGAAGAGCAAGGACTTTCAATACAATTTGTCATTTCTCTTTGTCTCTTCTTAGTCATTGTGAGATTGTGCAAGAGTTGCTGCATAAGTCTCATGAATGAACTCTTGTTAGACTAGATCTATTGCTAGAGGATCTGAGTCTTGTGTGTTTTTGTATCAAGTTGTTTGTGAGCCTTTCCGCTCAGTGGTTTTGAGTCTTGTACTCAAGGTGTGTTGAGCAGTCTTGCTCAGGGTTCTAGAGTAGTCTTACTATAGAGGTTGTGTGAGTTGTAAACTCAGGTTGTTGGAGTTGTCAGACTCTAGTGGGTGTGGTGTACCCAGGTTCTTTAGTGGATCCTCACTGTGTGAGGGGTGGATGTAGGAATCACATGGTGTGATTTCCGAACCACCTAAAAATCCTTGTGCATTGGTCTGATTGTGGTTTGAATTTACCTTTCGTTAGATGCATGCATAGGATCGTTCAAATTCATCTAATCAACTTGTTCACACACTCCTTTTGCACAACTCACTCAATTTCTCTTCAGATATGTGAAATTCGTTTTTCAAATTGTCTCTGATTCAAAGAGTTTTTCTAAATCGATTCAAGACTTTGAGATGCCTACTATTGTTTGGAGTTTAGACTCCAAGTGGGAGATTGTTAGCGTGTGGAGCCTGAACTCTCAAAGTGGACCGGTTCGGAGTCGTGAATCGACTTGCGCGGTTTAGGTCGCGGGGGGCCTGGGGGTAGTGCCCCCTATGGGGGTCAAGGGGGGGGGTGGCGCCCCCTGTGGGGGTCTCCGGAGGCAGCACCCCCGGAAGCTAAATTTGGCTTACAGAAGAGAATGAGTCGAAGTCTTCAAGGCAGTCGACTTCAGCAGTTGACTTCAAGACCCAAGGCAGTCGAAGTCCTCAGGCAATCAACTTCTCACACCCCAGGACAGACGACGTCACGTTTTCTGAGTTAACGACATTTTTGTCCTTGTAATTCTCGATTATGGCGCCCTAACCTCCTAGTATAAAGTGGGGCAGATTCTCCTTGTACCGTGATGATTTGACGTATAGCATTGATTGCTGCCTGTGCCGTGGCGTGGACGTAGGAAGGCGTTGCCTCTGAACCACGTAAAATATGGTATTTTCTTGTGTTCTTCTTCTTCTCCTTCTTCAATCTCTCCTCCGATCTCTACATGTGACGGGGGGTGCGAGAGAGCTTCCGATCGTGGGATATCCCAACACATTTTGGTCTACTCGGCTTCTGAGGAGTAGCACAAGGAGCATCTGAGGATCGTGTTGGAGACGTTGCGGAGTCACCAACTTTATGCCAGTTTGATAAGTACGAATTTTGGCTGATGGAGGTGCACTTTCTTAAACACGTGATCTCAAGTTCTGGTGTGGCAGTGGACCCTACCAAGGTTGAGGTAGTGTTGTCTTTGCAGTGGCCCACTACATTGTCAGAGGTTCGCAGCTTTTTGGGCTTGGCAAGCTACTACAGGTGGTTTATCCAGAACTTTTCCAGGGTTGCAAAGCCATTGACCAGATTGACCAGACTTGAGACTAGGTTTGTTTGGACAGAGGACTACGAGCGGAGTTTTTAAGAGCTGAAGGAGAGGTTGGCTTTAGCGCCAGTGTTGGCCTTACTGTCAGGTAGCGAAGGTTTTATGGTGTACACCAACGCTTCGAGGTCAAGTTTGCGTGTTGATGCAGCATGGTGGGGTCGTCGACTATGCTTCTAGGCAGTTGAAGAGGCATGAGGAGAACTACCCTACCCATGACTTAGAGTTGGCAGCCGTGGTGTTCGCTCTGAAGTTGTGGAGACACTACTTGTACGGTGAGGCATTTGAGATCTTTATAGATCACCAGAGCTTGCAGTACATCTTCACTCGGAAGGATTTGAACTTGAGGCTGTAGACAAAAGATTCTGGCCCAAAAGTCGAACCATATTCTTGTTCCCATAATGAGTCCCAAGTTGGTCACTTTCCTCCCATTTCCTCGTTCCTTAATGAGTCCCAAGTTGGTCACTTTCCTCACATTCTGGCCCATAGTCCTCCCATTTCCTCCCATTTTCTCATTATCTTCTTCATAAAGTCATACTCATTTCCTCAAGTATGGAGCTTGGTGGCTAAGGAGGTGACGTCCATCTTCTTCAGAGCTGCTGCACGACCCTACAAGCATCATCCACAGCCAGGGAGTCACCCCTTCGGGGCCTTTTCCTCCTCCCTCTTTCTCATTTTCCCTTCATGCATGTTATTATTTTCTTTAGATAGAAGCATATTATTCTCCCATGTTTTATGCAACCCAAAAGGTTTCAAACACCCCACAGGTTCATTCCCCCCATGCTTCATCCTTTTCCTTTCCTATTGAATAGATGCTTCACTTAAATATGGTCTAACAGGTTTCTTTTTGTTTGTTCGTTGTTTTGGCAAGTACTAAGGCAAGAGTAGACGAGGGGCTCTTGTTCTCTAGCCAGATGGAGGACAGAAAGAAGGTCCCCCCATCCATCTTCTGTGCTATTGAGAAGGCGTCGTCAGCCTGCATCATGACAACAAGAACGCACGTGATTGGAACGTCGTGACAAGGCTCATATTGCAACGGGTCTTCTAGTCGCAACATCTGTAAGTGACCCTTCTCGTCTCCTTTTCCTAGCATGTTAACCTCTAGTTTTCATTTATACTTTAGGGCAACATGTTAGGTGGCGATCACATCCATATATCATGCTGCGAATATTGACCATGTTGTGTGTTTCGAGGGGCGCGCAACCCCGTGATTACACCTTTTGGTGATCACGGTGGGACCTTCATTGCTAGCCTCATCGTTCTTGCTTGTTTGCCTGCCATCTTTGTGTGTTTAATTATTTAATAGAATCCTGTTAGGGTTGCTTCTGTGTTTTACTATGTTTCTGTCCTCTGTTGTTGTCGCATCGTATCATGCGGTCGTGACTTTATCGAGTCCATAATGGCGTACGCGACTTTGCGTACGCGTTCTCTTCCTTATTCTCCATCCTGATCTTCTGCTAAAAGCTTTAATATGTCGTCTCCATGCTGTTATATCTTGTATACTTGTGATTTCCTATGGTAGAACCCTTCTAGGGCTCGGGTTCATTTAGTTTATTTCACTGTCTGTTTTCGAGTCCTATCGCGAGACGTTAGGCAGCCACGACATTGTCGCGCCATAGGAGGAGGACGTGACTATAGGTACACTTTGTCTGTTGCTGTTTTCTATTCCATGCATAGTTTCTGTTTGCCTAGGGTGTCTTCATCTCGTGTTTGCTTTCTTCCATGTTGTATTGCACCTTAGGTTAGCCTGTTTGTCCACTGTTTGCTTGTGGCTGTGGGTTTCTGCAACCCGAGATTATCGCGACTGATCTGTCGGTCGCGATAAGGTTGATACAGACCCGATCGTCGCGAATTCATCAGAGACCTATTAGTTATTGTTTGTTATAGGATAGAATTTGCATGCACCCCGGTGCACATAGGTCCATGCATACACTACTTTTGTGTAGATAGGACTTCTCCTTGGTAGTGGAGACCCTCACCTCAGCCGGAGAGCACTTGTGGGCTGACCACGGCCTGCTATCGAAGGCCATCCGTAAGTCCTCATGGCCATACGCACGTTGCGGTTGTCGGGTTGGTTGTACCCGTCGTCCCATAGTTCAGGCCGTTTGCGTGTGAGTCGTGCATTCCCCTTAGTTACAACCGAGACTACCGAGTACACACCTGCTAGGGTTCCTATTTTGCCAAGTGCAACCTCATTAATTAATCCATTAAAGGCTAAGTGTAAACCCTAAAATCTTAATGATAATCATGTCAACTTTGGTGCTTGCTTGATATACTCCCTCTTATCTCACTGTCCGTTCTTGCGTGTTAGTGTAAGGCCCTCGAACTTTGTCATATATGCCTATTTGATTTTGTGCATATTAGAATTATTTAATTACTTATGTGCATATGTATATACATGTTTATTTCTGTACATATTATATTTATTTAATTATGTGCATATTGTATTTAAATAATGCAGTGCATATTGTATGCATTTATATGGTGTATGTATGTTAATTGATATTTCTGTTTTCTGCCGAAATTCCTATTAATGTCAACATCCCTTGACGTTAAGGGCAAGTTGATGGCAACCAGTGTGCCATTGACTTTATATTGACGTCCAAATCGATGGACGTTGACTTCTTGTTAACGGCAGTAAAGTGGCCGTTTACTTCTCCGGTTATGTTGCGATCCAGATCTAAAAACGGCTGCGTTTTCTTTTGGTCTTGATAGGAAACCCCCCCCCAAACGGTAGGAAAACCTAATGCTAGGCGCATTTCGACTCATAGCCCTATAAAACATCCAGTTTTCACCTAGATTGAGACCTTTGGTTTCCAAGCAAGGGAAAAACTAGGTTGTGTGGAGAGAGAAAACCTGAACTTTTGCAAGCTTTGATCTGATGTGTGCGGGGTTCTTCCGACGTCTACTGTGACTGGAAGGAGCTCTTGATATTGAGGAATCTTCCCCGACTCGAAGATCCATCTGCATCAGCAAAAGACTAGATTTAGAGAGGATTCTGCACCTTTTTGGCTTGACCGAGGAGAGCTTCTTTGACAAGATTTTCTCTTTGTAGATTTTATTTTAGGCAAAGTAATCGAGGGTTAACATCCCTAGACATGTCCTTTAGGTCTCAGAATTTTTCAGAATTTTATTTGTGTCCTGGAACCCCCAATTCTTCATTTTATTACGTTCAGTCTGCACTTCTACAGATAGGAGGTTGATGGCAACATTGTTGCACCAAGTTCTTGAGTTAACCACACACATCTTGTGTCGTTAACCCATGTTGGCGGCAAGCCCTTGCCGCCAAGTTCTTAAGTTTTTCAGAAATGTGAACTTAATCTATATGCTATGATTTTCGGACTTATGGTTGTTTGTACATGCTATAAATTACGGTTTTCAGGTATGGTATTTAGGTCTGTCATGAGGGTTTCGGTCAAATTTCTGAGCACGATATTATTTAATTTAATTTCTGTATTGATGATAATAAGTTGTTATGATTGTGTTTAATCCTAAATAAATAGATTTGTTGCATGTTAGGTTTTTAGAAAATTTCCATAATATTGGGTTACTGTTATCAGGTTTTAGAATTATTGGAATCAACTGTTTTTGATGATCAGTCTGTCCCCATGTAATTTTAATTTATTTTGGTGATTAACAAAACCCTATCAAATTTCTAACATATATTTCATAAGTCTTAAGTACAGGAATATACCAAGGTCAAACAAGCCAATATTGGTAAGTATTACCTTTCTGAAGCTTTAATCATTTCAAGGTTATATTTCTCTAAGTCCACATCGACTTTTGTTAAAAGCACAACGATTTCTTTAGAACCTGTAACGATTTGCTCATCGCAACGATTTCTTTAGGCTCATAACGATTTCTTTAGCGCTCATAACGATTTGCTTTGCGCAACGATTTCTTTAGCACTCATAACGATTCTTTAGTGCCTCATAACGATTTGCTTTACGCAACGATTTCTTTAGCGCTCATAACGATTCTTTAACGCCACAACGACTGTTTTCTATAACGATTTGTTAAGTGTTCATAACGATTTCTTCATTGAACACAAGACTTACCTTCTATAACGATTTGTTAAGTGTTCATAACGATTTCTTCATTGAACAAAACAATTACTTTCTATAACGATTTGTTAAGTGTTCATAACGATTTCTTCATTGAACACAACGACTTGCTTTCTATAACGATTTGTTACGTGTTCATACTGATTTCTTCATTGAACACAATGACTTGCTTTCTATAACAATTTGTTAAGTGTTCATAACGATTTCTTCATTGAACACAACGACTTGCTTTCTATAACGATCTGTAAGTGTTCATAACGATTTCTTCATTGAACACAACAACTGCTTTCTATAACGATCTGTTAAGTGTTCATAACGATTTCTTCATTGAACATAATGATTTGCTTCTTATAACGACTTAGTTAAACTTACTTGATCATAACGATTTCATAAGTCATATAGTCATCGATTTTATGTCTTACATCGACTTAATATTATCTTATTCCTGAAAGCATTGAAAAGTCAAAGTCAAGCATATCTTCTGACATCTCTGTTGATTTATGAGGACTGAACGTATCTCTGCATGTATGCAGACGATCACGTCTACCATTATGCTTACTCTGTGTGTATCTTTTAGAACAAGCTATTTGGCATACTATTTTGGTGAATATTCACATCAACGTTTACTGACAACAAGAGACAGCCTAGCTATCTACTGTTCTAGCATTTAATATATGCAGGGTCCTAAAGACATTCTGTCATACAACGTTGGACCATATAGACGCTAGAAGATCCTATCTCCTTGCGTTCACAAATGGAATAAAAGTCTGTTGACTAGAATCTTCCAAGTTTCAAACATCTAACGTCTATCAAACAAAGATACACGGTTACTCAACGACTACATTCAAATTGGAGATATAAATTAAAAGTAGCAGCTCCAGAAGAAACTAATAGAAGAGAGAAACTGACCATCGAATACTACAAGCACTACTGATCTTCTGAAAGAATCCTAGAGCCAAGAATTTCATTCCTGTGTGTGTCTTTAGCTCTTTGCTCTCTGTTCTGTAATAGAAATCCTAAGAGAGCCAGTGTAGTTCTGAGAGAGTGCCTTGTTTAGATTATTTGCTCTCAGTCCTGCCTGCTTCAGATCTCAGCTTGATGTAGGCGGGCTTATATCCTGTTCTTCTTGTTTTGTGTTAGTTCCCTTCGGATGTGAAGGAAGACCTGGTGGGATCCAGGGTGTTGATTCCCTTCAGTTGAGAAGGAAGACCTGGTGGGGTATCCAGGGTGGTGTAATTCCCTTTGTGTGAAGGAAGACCAGCTGAGCTGGTGTTGTAGTGTCCATAGGGGGACTGTACCCTAGTTAGTGGAATCCTGAGGTGTTGCTCAGGGACTGGACGTAGGACTCCTAAGGAGAGGAGATCCGAACTAGGATAATTCCTTGCGTTGTGTGGCTGATTCTTTGTGAGTTTGCTATTTTATACTAACCTTCACTAATCGAACCCTATCGAGGTTCGTCTAAATAAATTTTTTAAAGACCCATTCACCCCCCCTCTAGCTCGTCAACTGGGCAACAAGTGGTATCAGAGCGTGTCTCTTCGACAAAGAAAAGATCCAACGATTGAAGTGTAAAGATCCATTGCAGCCCAAGGTCACAACGAAGGTCAGTCTGTCAACCGACCACCATTGTTCGATGGAGAGGATACACATACTGGAAAACAAGAATGGAGTATTTTCTGCAAGGCCACGATTATCAGATATGGTCCATAGTAGAAGAAGGTGATCTCCTGGTCACAAATGAGAAAGCTCAGTGGACAGATGACGACAGAAGAAGATCTCGTTTGAACTGTAAAGCAAAGAGTATTATGTGTTGTGCCCTAAGTAAAAAGGAATTCAATAGAGTTTCAGCCTGCAAATCTGTAATGGAAATGTGGGAAAAGCTCAGAATCATCTATCAAGGCACAGACAAGTGAAGGAAACAAGAATAGACATTCTTGTAGCACAATACGAGAGATTTCAAATGCAATCAGGTGAGTCCATAACCCAATGTTCAGTAGATTTACAGATATTACAAATAGGTTAGCTGGACTAGGAAAGCCTATGAAATGGGAGACATGGTCAGAAAGATTCTTAGGTCTTTACCATCCTCGTGGACCCCAAGGTAACAGCCATTGAGGAAGCTAATGATCTAAAGAGAATGTATTTGGAAAAGCTCTTGGGTCCCTTATGGCCCATGAGATAAACATGGAGAGATTAGGAGAATCCTCCAGCACAAAGAAGCAGTCAAATGCGCTCAAAGCTGATGAGAATCGTCAGAAGAGTCACTCGACAACAGTGAGAGCAGCAAGGACAGTGATGAAGATGAAGAAGCTATGCTATCAAGAAGACTGCAATGCATTCTAGCCAAAAAGTAAAATTCCAATCTGGTAGAAGACACTTTAGAGAAATAAAGACTTCAAGAAACCAGATGGAAAGGATCAAAAGAAGGAGAGCCCATTTGCTACGAGTGCAAAAAGCCAGGACATATCAAAGCTGAATGTCAAAACTCAGAAGCCTGAATTCAGGAGAAGAGAAAGCTCAAGAAATTCAGGAAATACAAGAAGAATGCAATGGCAGCTACGTGGGAGAACACAGCGACTCAGACAGCTAGTCGAGTTCATGCAGTGATGAGAAGAAGCCAATTTGGCTTTCATGGCAAACACCGAAGATAAGGTAACTTCTGATGCTTCTTTTGATTCATGCAATGATTCAGATTCCGATAATTTAGAAGAAGCCTTTAACAAACTATACAGTAAATATAGAGAACTAACAAAACTGCTAAAAGTAAGTAAGAAAAATAATGCTTGTCTAGAAAACACTAACTCAGATCTAAAATAGAAATGAGGAATTAGAAAAATAAATAACTGAACTTAAAAGAAGAAATGAATTCTTATGTGAAGATCTAAAAGATACGAATAGACAAATTACTAAACTTGAAAAACAAGGAAGCTCAGACGAATTGAAAACTAAAATTAAGATACTAACAGAGAAAATATACAGTTATCCAGCACATTAGAAAAATTCACAAATGGCAAAAACCCCTTAATATTAAAAGGTGCTAGAAGATCAGGAAGAAAAAAACATGGATTAGGATATACACCTCCAGATAATGAAGAAACCATAGTCTATCCTAAAATATACCGATTCCAAAATTTGTACCTGAACAAGGACATAACATATAAAGCTAATTTTAAATATATTGAAAAAGTAACAAAAACATCTTGTTGTAGTCATTGCAAAGTTAGGTCACATAAAAGCAACATGTCCAACAAGACATAAGAAATGATAATAAAAAGAAAAGTTGATGACACTAACCTTCAGGACCCAAAAGAATTTGGGTACCTAAACTTGATGGTCTTATTTCAGGGTAACACTCGAGCATCCAAATGGTATTTGGACAGTGGGTGCTCAAGGCACATGTCAGAGAATCGGAAGCTATTCACCAAGCTGAAGAAGGAATAGTTACCTATGGAGACAATGGGAAAGGCACAGTGATTGGCAGTGGTTCTGTGAGCAACAAAGGAAAAATAGTCATTAAAGATGTATTGCTTGTCAAAGGGCTGAAGCACAATCTCATCAGCATCAGCCAGCTTTGTGACAAAGGTCATCAGATTCAGTTTCAAGAATCAAAGTGCAGCATATTGAAGGATGGAGCAGTAATTTTCGAAGCCAATAGAGAGAAGAACCTGTATGCGCTCCATCTTGAAGAACTCAAGGATCAGGACGTCTGTTTGGCAGCAAATAAAGATCAATCAATTGAACTGTGGCACAGAAGACTGGGACATTGCAGCATAGACGGTATGAGAAAATGTTAAGGAAGAATCTTGTGGAAGGTCTGCCAAAGGTCATCACAAAAATGGATGGCGTCTGCAGACCATGTGCAAAAGGAAAGCATGTTAAGAGTTCTTTCAAGTCAAAGACTGTGATGACAACCTCAAAACCCTTAGAACTCCTTCATATGGATTTATTTGGGCCAATGAGAACCACCAGTCTTGGATGAAAGAATTTTGGTTTTGTTATTGTTGATGATTATTCCAGATTCACTTGGGTTTCCTTCTTGGAACATAAAGATGATACATTTGAGAGCTTCGTAAGCTTCAGCAGGAAAGTTTAGAAAGACAAGAAGTCTTGCATTGTTGGAATCCGGCCAGATCATGGAGGAGAATTCCAAAATGAAAGATTTGCAAAATTCTGTGATGACCAAGGGATAAGCACAACTTCTCAGCACCAAGGACACCACAGCAGAATGGAGTTGCTGAGAGGAAAAACAGAACTTTATTGGATATGGCAAGAACAATGTTGTCAGAATATGACTTGCCAAGGTACTTCTGGGCTGAAGCAGTAAACACAGCAAGCTACATCATAAATAGAGTAATGAACATGCCAATTCTGAAGAAGACAGCTTATGAGCTGTTCAAAGGAAAGAAGCCAAAGATCAGTCATTTCAGAACCTTTGGATGCCCATGTTTCATACATAATAATGACAAGCGAGACATTGGTAAGTTGGATGCCAAATCAGATGAAGGCATCTTCATGGGGTATGCTTCAAACCTAAAGGTTACAGGGTGTTTAACAAACACACTTCATTGATTGAACAGTTTGTACATATTATTTTTGATGAAACTAACCCTTCCTTGAGAAGGAAGAAGATAGTGACATTGATGATGCAGATGAATTGTCCAAGAAATCAAATGATACATTAATTGAGGACAAGCATGATCAACCTCTGGAAGACTTGCAACAAACAGTCATTGAGCATGAAAACCTTCCAAAGGAGTGGAGATACAAGAAATATCACCCCCTCGAAAACATTATTGGTGATCCATCTGTAGGGGTAAGAACAAGAGGTAATGTAATTCCTTGTGATTACCTAGCTTTTGTTTCTCAAATAGAGCCTAGGACAGTCAATGAAGCTCTTACTGATGAATCTTGGATTATAGCCATGCAAGATGAACTAAATCAGTTCAAGAGAAACCAAGTATGGTCACTTGTTCCCAGACCATCAGACCATCCAGTTATTGGCACCAAATGGGTGTTTAGAAAAATTGGATGAGGCTGGTGTGATCTTAAGAAACAAGGCCAGATTGGTGGCTCAAGGCTATTCCGAAGAGGAAGGCATAGATTTCGATGAAACCTATGCACCTGTGGCTAGACTTAAGGCTATTAGAATATTACTTGAATATGCATCTGCTCTAAATTTAAAACTATTTCAAATGGATGTTAAATCTACATTTTTAAATGGTTTTATTAAAGAGGAAGTTTATCTAGAACAATCTCCAGGTTTGATGATTTAGAATTTTGAAATCATGTTTTCAAACTTCACAAGGCTCTATATGGCTTAAAGCAAGCACCTAGAGCCTGGTATGAAAGGCTTAGTTCTTTTCTGTTAAATCATGGTTTCACTAGAGGACAAGTAGATAGCACTCTATTTGTAAAATCAAAAGCTAAAAGCATATTACTTGTATAGATTTATGTAGATGACATTATTTTTGGATCTACTGATGAATCCCTCTCCAAGTACTTTGAAAAGTTGATGCAGGGAGAGTTTGAAATGAGCATGATGGGGGAGCTCAACTATTTCCTTGGACTTTAAATCAAGCAAGGAAAAGATGGCACCCACATTTGTCAAGCAAAATACACCAAGGAGCTTTTGAAGAAATTTGGTTTTGAGAACACAAAGCCACTCTCAACACCCATGAGTACATCTACAAGGATGGACAGTGACAAGGATTGTAAGAAAGTGGATCAAAAGATCTACAGAGGTATGATTGGTTCATTACTTTACTTAACGGCCAGTAGACCCGATATTCTATTTAGTGTATGCATGTGTGCAAGGTATCAAGCAGATCCTAGAGAATCTCATTTAATCCTCGTAAAAAAAAAATTTAGGTATTTAGCTAGAACTCATGATTTAGGTCTGTGGTATCCAAAATTTTGTGAAATTAATTTAGTAGGATACTCTGATGCTGACTATACTGGATGCAAAGAAGATAGAAAAAGCACCAGTGGTTGTTGTCAATTTCTTGCTGGGTGTTTGATATCCTGGTCCTCAAAGAAACAAAATTCAGTGGCACTGTCTACAGCTGAAGCTGAGTACGTGGCTGCTGGAAGTTGCTGTACACAACTCCTATGGATAATGCAACAACTTGAGGATTTTGGATTAAATATCAAATCAATTCCACTATTGTGTGACAACACCAGTGCTATCAATCTCATCAAAAATCCCGTCCAACATTCAAGGACCAAACATATTGAGGTTAGATATCATTTTATTCGTGATCATGTGGCAAATGGTAACATTGAAATATCTTTTATTGACACCAATGGTCAGTTAGCAATATTTTCACAAAAGCCTTACCCAAAGAGAGATTCACATATCTTCGAAGGGAATTGGGCATGTGTAATTTGTGAAAAGATTTCTGTTTAAAATTGGCATATAAATTTTCTGAATTAAGTAAATTTCTCTTCATGGCTTTAAGCAAAAGAAATTTAAATTATCTTTCCCGGCAACTCTCTTTATAAAGTTTGTTGAATTAGTCAAACTCATTTGTCGTTTTCTGCTACCCTTTGGCATCTCACTTTTCGGTAAAACTTTTATTTAACTCCAAAATCGATGTGGGAACGATTCATCTCCTATCTTCTACCTTTTTTTTCCCTATTTCGTCTGGTTGCCTGAGCCGATGCCCTAATGACTCCGACATCGACTCTCTGCTATTCAAAGTTCCTCTATTCTTCCCGCGAAGAATTTCTTGAGGGCTTTCACTCCCTTTTCCTTCTCAAACCTCCAGAAAATCTTCCTCATCTAAATCCATGGCCGCATCCATTGTTTCTGGCAGTTTGGGTGGTTACAGTGCCGTGTTTCTTACTCCTGAGCAGCAGGAAAGGTTCACATTCGTGAAGACCGAGCTTTGTTGGAATAAGGTCGTAGATGTTGCGGATCTTGAGAAGAATGGCATGCACAGTGTAGTGGCAGCCAGGAGAAGGATGCAGTGGACAGTTATTTCGACCTTCTCAGAGGTAAGCTATCCAGACCTAGTGAAGGTGTTTTATGTGTGCTTGAAATCAGAGGCAGATGGGACTCTGACATCTTCAGTCAAGGGAACCCCGATCAAGATTGATCATGATCTCCTGAAGACTCTGTTTGATGTAAGCATGACCGGTCACACTGGAATCCACACTGTGGATACCCAGGTCAAGGGTCTCGGAATCATTGGTCTGGAATTTTGGTTGAAAGATGGGAAAATAGATATAAATCAATTGAATGCATTCAACCGTCTCCTACACTTTACAGTCTGTCAGATACTCATTCCTAGAAGTGCTACTTTCTCTACCTGTACCAAGGCAGATTCAGACATGATGTTCTGGGCCATTCAGAACAAGGAAATTAACATAGCTGAAGTGATGACAGAAAGGTTGAAATTTGCTCGTGATCAGATTTGGGACACCAAGAGCAAGCTCAATGTATGTCTGCCTTATGCTCACTTACTAAAGTTTTCAAACACTTTGGTGTTGATTTGTCTGGGGCAGTAGTTGAAAAGATTGGCCAAGCTATTAGGTCTAGAAATCTGAGGAAGAGTGGTTTTTCTGTCGTTAATGGAGTTTGGTCTAAGACCTCTGTGGCTGAGGGAGAGGCCATCATAGAGGAAATTCAAGAAGTTCAGGAAGAGGTACCAGCAGCCATAGCAGAACCAGCAGCTGTGGCCTCAGCTGTTCCAGAACAAGAGGAAGTGGCACCTACAACACCCCCTGTCATAGCAACAGCAGCAGAAGAGCCAGCAGTAGCAGCAGACTCACAAATTGCAGAAGATATTCCGGAAGCACAAGCAAGAATAGCAGTGGAAGTTACTGATGGAAGGATTGAGGACATTTCTCCTGAGGTAATTGTCCCCATTGTATCTATAGCAGCAGATCCTCTACCCACCTCCATTGTAGCTTCTATACTTCGAGAGGTATTGGATGCCATTCATTCCACCCCAGTCACTCCAGAAACTGGTGGATGTTCAGTGGAAGAAGCTGTGGCATCAGGCCACATTGAAGAATCTGTGGCAGCAGCACCAATTCAGGAGGAGCAAACAGTTGCTCCAGAAGATGCTATGATGGAAGATGCTCCTATTCAGGGGGAGCAAGAGAGATTTGAAGAAGATGCTCCTATTGAGGGGGAGCAGCCTAGTGAAAGACAAGAGGAGACAGCTGTGGCATCAGGCCACACTGACATTTCTATGGTAGCAGAAGAGTCAGTCCCAGCAGCAAAGGAAGCAGCACACACTGATGTGCCTATGGGCAGTGTGCCCGCTGAAGAAGTTTTTCCAAGTTTACAGGATAATGGAACTCAGGGGGAGAGACATGACAATCCCCCAGGTAATGATGCTAGAGATGGGGAGACTTCCAGCTCCTCAGAATCTGATGATGATGGTCAGCAGCCTCCAACAACAGAGGCAAGGAAGAAAGGAAAAGAAGTGGCATCCAGAGTCCCTCTCCTAGAAGACACTCCTTTTGAGAGGCAGGTGAGATAGAAGATTGATATAAACTTGAAGCCTGTTATTGAGAGATTGGATGCTCAAGGTGAGATCTTGTGCTCTGTTCAATCCGATGTGAACTCCATTTTCATGAGCCAAGCATCAACCACTAAGGAGATCTCTCAAATCAGAAATGCCATGAAGTGGTTCAACAGAGAGATGGGCAGCATGAAGACAATGTTATCTGGGATTTTGAAGGAAGTTGGAGCTCCTCCTCCTCATGCACCTCCTGCAACTCAGAACAATGATGTTGATACTTCTAGGCCATCTGTTCTGGAGTCAGGGCTATCAGGGCCAGCAGCAGCAGCAACAGCAGAGGTCTGTGTTCAAGGGCCATCCGGGCCAGCTGAGCAGGTAGAAGGGCCATCAGGGCCAGCTGAGAAGGTGTCAGGGCCATCAGGGCCAATGGAGTCTGAACCTGTGCAGAAGATGGCTGAAGAAGAAGAAGTCTTGGCTCCTGTGCCCCCAGCTCCCTCTTCTTCTCAAACACCTGTTCCTCCATCCCCACCTTCATCCTCTACAACTCCTCCTGCCCCCAGACCTTCAAGAAACCTCAACCCAGACCCATCTCCTCACCAACACCCTTCCCTCTCAATCCACCTCTTCTCCTGCCTCCTCTACTCATATTCTTCCACCTCCACCTGTCTTTGAGGCCCCTCCAGCATCATCTGCTGGAGCCTCATCCTCCTCTGGTCCCTCCTTTGGACCAGCTGATGACATCCCTTCTCCTTCTAATTCATTTCTTCATCCTTCTCCTCCCCCTCTTTCATCACTATCATTCCTGAGAAAGCTCAACTTGACTCTCCCTTTATTGGAAAAGTAAAGGATGAATTTGAAGAAGCAATTCTCAAGTCGGTCCTAAAAGTTGAGGATCACATTCATAGGCAGACTCTTCCAGTTCTGCTCCTAAAAAGAGGAAAATATCTTCTACTTCCTCACTTTCCTCTGAACCCAAATATCCCCCTCTGTGGTTCTCTCTCACAGTGGACAACAAAAATAAACCACTGTATAGAGAGTATCTTCAGAAGGTTGTCTTTGCCACCATCATCAACCTTCCATTCCTTAACCTTACAGACCACTTAAACATTGTTCTCCCCTATACTCCTCTTACCAAACTAAAAAATCCAAAATCTTCTCTGTTGCTCATTCCAAAACTGAAGAGCAATGGGGCAAGGGCCACAAAGAACTTTTCAAGAGATATCTTCTCGCCAAGTCTTCCAGATTCCCTCCAATGGACCATTCCCTGACCCTCTCAGAATGGTTTCAACTCCTCCATAAAGATTCTTGGGGGCCCTTCATTTAGAAAGTGATTAAGATGGTCAGATACTTCCTATTGTTCAATAACTACAGATATGTCCATCGACTTCCTGAAGTTCAGCTGAGCCAGTTCAAGCAGGATATCAACGCCCTCAGTCCAGGCATTGCCCACACTGAAGATGTTCAGATAGACTTTGCTACCCTTCAGGTGCCTCATCAGATTTCTCTTCCTCAGATCCACTTCCTTGTTATGGAATCCTCTGTTGGGTCTATCATCATTGAACATTTTGCCAGAGTGATGGGAAGAGTCAAGGTACAAAAAGACTTTCTGGTTGCATTTCATAGATTTCTCTTTAGAGAATATCACCAAGGCCATGTCAGTGCTGAGGTTCGTGCACCCATTCTGTCAGAATGTGAGCGACTGACTCCCTCAGGGTGGACCAGATTCTACCCCCTATCTACTCAATAGTTATCTGATCTGAATGAAGCTTAAGCCAGGGAAGGTAATCCTGCAGTTTCTCCTGCCACCTTCTTGGACATGAAGTCCATTCACCTTGTAAATGATCCCCTCAAAGCTTGGGTAGAAAGGTACAAGGTGTTTGTAGCCCTGCGCCAAGCTCTCAGGCAGAAACAAAATTACTACCTTGTGTCCATGGATCAGTTTCTTGCTTGTGCCAGCTTTGGGACTGTCCACTTCATCAAGATGACCATGGATAAGGACTCATATGCTGATCTTCTTTCCCAACAGCTCACTCTTCATCTCCGAAGGATGGCTCCCTCCATGGGACCAGCCTACTCTTTATCTCCTGGAGTGTTTAAGCTGTATTTTGAAGAGTAGGAAGAATAGGCATGGGAAATAATTTCTCATTTTGCCTCTCTTTTGTCTCCTGCTTATTATTTACCTGTACCTCCTCAGAATTAATGAACTATCTTTGTTTGTATGCCTTTCAATCTTTTCTCTTCATTCTTTGTCTCAGATTATCTTTTTGCTTAATGATAAAAAGGGGGAGAAAAATACTTAGCATGTCTAAAATACATTCCGCAAATATTCAGATTTTTTTTATTCATGCTTATTGTTAAGTTTTGTCATCACCAAAAAGGGGGAGATTGATGATCAGTCTGTCCCCAAGTAATTTTAATTTATTTTGGTGATTAACAAAACCCTATCAAAAATTTCTAACATATATTTCATAAGTCTAAGTACAGGAAATATACCAAGGTCAAACAAGCCAATATTGGTAAGTATTACCTTTCTGAAGCTTTAATCATTTCAATGTTATATTTCTCTAAGTCCACATCGACTTTTGTTGAAAGCCACAATGATTTCTTTAGAACTTGTAACGATTTGCTCGTTGCAACGATTTCTTTAGTGCTCATAACGATTTCTTTAGCGCTCATAACGATTTCTTTAGCGCTCATAATGATTTGCTTTGCGCAACGATTTCTTTAGCGCTCATAATGATTTGCTTTGTGCAACGATTTCTTTAGCGCTCATAACGATTTCTTTAGCGCCCACAACGACTTGCTTTCTATAACGATTTGTTAAGTGTTCATAACGATTTCTTCATTGAACACAACAAATTGCTTTCTATAACGATTTGTTAAGTGTTCATAACGATTTCTTCATTGAACACAACGACTTGCTTTCTATAACGATTTGTTAAGTGTTTATAACGATTTCTTCATTGAACACAACGACTTACTTTTTATAATGATTTGTTAAGTGTTCATAATGATTTCTTCATTGAACACAACAACTTGCTTTCTATAATGATTTGTTAAGTGTTCATAACGATTTCTTCATCGAACACAACGACTTGCTTTCTATAACGATTTGTTAAAGTATTCATAACGATTTCTTCATTGAACACAACGACTTGCTTTCTATAACGATCTGTTAAGTGTTCATAATGATTTCTTCATTGAACATAACGATTTGCTTCTTATAACAACTTAGTTAAACTGACTTGATCATAACGATTTCATAAGTCATATAGTCATCGATTTTATGTCTTACATCGACTTAATATTTATCTTATTCCTGAAAGCATTGAAAAGTCAACGTCAAGCATATCTTCTGACATCTGTTCATTTATGAGGACTGAACGTATCTCTGCATGTATGCAGACGATCACGTCTACCATTATGCTTACTCTGTGTGTATATTTTAGAACAAGCTATTTGGCATTACTATTTTGGTGAATATTCACATCAACATTTACTGACAACAAGAGACAGCCTAGCTGTCTACTGTTCTAGCATTTAATATATGCAGGGTCCTAAAGACATTCTATCATACAATGTTGGACCATATAGATGCCAGAAGATCCTATCTCTTTGCATGCACAAATGGATAAAAGTCTGTTGACTAGAAGCTTCCAAGTTTCAAACAGTCTAACGTCTATCAAACAAAGAGACAACGGTTACTTCAACGACTACATTTCAAATTGGAGATATAAATTCAAGATAGCAGCTCCAGAAGAAACTAATAGAAGAGAGAAACTGACCATCGAATACTACAAGCACAACTGATCTTCTGAAAGAATCCTAGAGCCAAGAATTTCATTCCTGTGTGTCTTTAGCTCTTTGCTCTCTGTTCTATAATAGAAATCCTAAGAGAGCCAGTGTAGTTCTGAGAGAGTGCCTTGTTTAGATTATTTGCTCTCAGTCCTGCCTACTTCAGATCTCAGCTTGTTGAAGCTTGATCTAGGGGCTTAATATCATGTTCTTGTTTTGTGTTAGTTCCCTTCGGATGTGAAGGAAGACCTGGTGGGATCTAGGGTGTTGATTCCCTTCGGTTGAGAAGGAAGACCTGGTGGGGTATCCAGGGTGGTGTAATTCCCTTCGTGTGAAGGAAGATCAACTGAGCTGGGTGTTGTAGTGTCCATAGGGGGACTGTACCCTAGTTAGTGGAATCCTGAGGTGTTGCTCAAGGACTGGACGTAGGACTCCTAAGGAGAGGAGATCCGAACCAGGATAATTCCTTGCGTTGTGTGGCTGATTCTTTGTGAGTTTGTTATTTATACTAACCTTCACTAACCTATATCGAGGAACGTCTTTGTGTGTATTTTTACGTACAGGTATCGTCTAAATAAATTTTTTAAAGACCCATTCACCACCCCTCTGGGCTCGTCAACTGGGCAACAGTTTTGCTGTGGACCATGTTAAAGTGAAATTCTTGTTAAATTTACATGAATTTGTTTAAATTGTTAAAATAAGTTTTCCAGCTGTGAAAAATCTGAAAAATTCGACATGTGCTATATTGCCTGTGTGAAGTCTGTGGTTAATATTTGATAATGTTTTGATGTTAGTAGGTACTGTTTATATCTTAACAAGTGTAATTGACCATGATAAGTATGTTTAACCTAAATCATTTGAATTTCAATGTTTAGCAACATGTTAGGGCTCTGTTATGAACTAATTATCACTGTGAAACAGTAGTATTAAGTTTTGTAACCTAAGATATGAATGTTTATTTAAAGTGTATGTGAAATGGATTAAATTGTGCATATAAGTGAATGTGATTAAGTGTTAATGTGTAATATGTGCTGAAAATGACACTGCTACCATAGAAGGCTGTGGAGCCATACTGTAGAAAAGTCCCTATGGGAAGGCTCATTGTGTATGTGATATCCTATGGGCATTAGGATGAAATCCTGGAGGTGGACAAGTACCACTGGTTAGGGTGTAGAGGGCTTCCCCCGGTTCTGCGTAGTTACCAAGATTCGTCACTGTATTGCATAGGTGACAGGTATGTGTTATGTGAATGTGTGTCCTTCTTTATGGTGGTTCGGAATATGTGTCACGGCAAATTAAGTGTAAAAGTGTGGGAAATGTGAAAATGTGCAATGTGAACATGTGATAGTGTTATGTGAATGTGTTAGCATGTGAAAATGGTGAAACCATGTGAATGAGAATTATTTATGTTAAAACATAAAGCTAAAGATGTCTATATGTGTCTTAAAAGCATGTAAAAATGATTAGATATCATGCTAGGATTGCTAGTTACTCTGTGCTATTTCCATGCTTTAATTGTTTAAGAATATGTTTGATATGAGTTGTTATTAGCAACATGAATCATGTTACATGTTATGTGTAGAAAGCATGTGTAGGTTATTATGCTTAATTGACATGAAGCATGTACCATGTATTTCCCTTATTATTTTAAGAGAATAGCATGTGTGTGATATGTGTAAGGATGTGCTCTTAGGTTGCTTGTTGGAAGACTCATACTTGCTTTAACATATAGGTGAGACCGGTGTGATTGTACTTGAGGAGGACTTAGTGAGGAGCGACTCCGAGCGTGAGGAGTAGCTGCTTGTGGAGATTGCTACATAGATACACTTTTCTTTTCATAGTATGTAAACAATGTTATTCATATGAACATGTATAATATGGACAATGGTTATTACATTTGCTATATAGACTATGGAATTATGTGAATGATGATGGAATAAGACTTATCTTTTATTTCCAAGTAACATGTAGTAAGCATAAAATCTCCAGACGGTACCTCCACCACAAGCTCACACTGCCTCTCCTCAAAGGGATGTACCATAACATCAAGATAATCTTCAAAAATAAAAGAATGAGATGCACCCGGATCAATCAATGTCCTAGCTGAAAATTCAAAGAGCGGTATAATACCTTCAATCAGATTTGATGCTTCTACATGAGCCCTTGTAATCGCCATTACTCATCCTCGTCCTCTGCCCCTCTGGTACGGTGTGCCTCTACCTTGCCCAGCCGAAGGTTGCTGCTGCTCATGCTGTTGTGGTGTCCCTCTACCATAGTTAGCTCTTCTTGGATACGGACAATTCCTTGCCATATGCGCCGGCTGATCACAATCGTAAGACCGAAATTCTGTGGGCTGCCTTGCCGTGCTTTGCTGTGACTCCTCCGCCTCCGGTTTGTAACCACAACCTTGCTGAAATCCTTGCTGCTTGCCACCTCCTCGGCCTCTAAATATCTTCTTCAACTTGTTGCCCCACTTGCCAAAGCCCGAAGAAGACGATCCTTTCGAAGGTGCCTTTCCTTTGCTAACACCTGCAGACTGCTGTGGAACTCGGAAGCTACCACCACTTGATCCCGACCCGCTAGACTCCCTGCTTGTATGGTTCTTTCCAGTATTGCTGCTCTTTAGGCTGCCTCTTCCACGGTCCCACACATTAAGGGAATAACTGCATCTTGCAACTCCGGCCTCAATCCCCGGATGAAGTACTCAACCATCATTGCGTTGTTGGTCACCACATAAGGTGCATACCTACTCAAAGCCATAAACCTCATTTAATATTCCAATACCAACAAGTTCCCTTGCTGAAACGTTCTGAATTGCTCTATCTTTGCTTGCTGAACTTGTACCAGAAAGAAATTGTTGTTAAAGACTTCAAGAAACTCGGGTCAAGTAATGGTATCATCAGCTCTTTCGGTGAACACGGTCTGCATCTTAAGTCTCCACCATTCTTGTGTAAAACCACTCAACTGATAAGTTGCCAAGATGACCCTATCCGCCTGGGGACACCTCATTGTGACAAACACCGTTTCAATTTCATGAATCCAATTGTAACATCCCATTACCTTTAGGGGTTAGCTCTCCCGGCTGTGGTCACGACATAGCGACCCATCGTGTTCTGAAGGCAACATAGGTGACCGTCGCCTTCTGTTTGGAACGCGCCGGCTGCCCCTGTCGCGATAGGATCCTGACAGCAGACTGTCTTCTTGTCGTCTTGCTGTTGGGACACTTGCACCACGTGTCGAAGTGCATGCATGAATGCGACATGGTTGGCCCTCGCGTTCTTGCTGTCAGTTTTGTATGCACGTCGATTGGTGGGTTGACTGGCTGACTGTTCCAGATCACGACGTAGGTGGGTGTTGCGTTAGCGTTGGTAATACGGCGGCCAGGTCCGTCACGTTCTTAACGTCTGTGTTTAAGTGCTTCAACCCGAGAGCAGAACCCTATTTTCCCCTTTTGGCTATGTGTTTCCCCTCTGGCGATTCTGTGCTTGGTGGCTCCGTGAGGAGCTTGGGTGGATTGTTGTGGCTTGGAGTGTGTGATCTCTTGTGTGGCTTGTTTGGTAAGTATGTGTGTGATGTGTTTATGAGGATTGGAGCTTAGTTGTACTCTTTCTTCCTCCTCTCCCTTCCTCACTGTTGGTTGTTCTTCCTTGTGGTGCATGGATCTTCTTCATCGGCTCAAAGAGGAGGTCATGCTCGGCTCGTGAGAGGCAGCTCGTGGAGCGTTGGAGCTCAGAGGTGGAGGGATGCAAGCCTACGAGAAGGCCCCTCCGGGGTGGTTCTTCATTTGGAGGTAAGGAATCCAAGCTTTCCCCCTAGTTCTAGCTTGCTAGGACCCAAACCCTCTGTTGGCCCTTTTGGTACGACAGCAAGCTAACCTAGAGGGGGGGGGGGTGAATAGGTTTTTCTGAAATCTGAAATAGAAACTTAAACACAGAAATTAACACTTGAAGGTTTGGTTAGTTTAGTGTGATAAAGAGTAGCAGTGCGGGAAGCAAATAAACAATCACACAAATAACACAAGAGATTTATCTTGGTTCGGCCCTTCCCACATGGAAGTCCTACGTCCAGTCCCCAAGCAACTTCTTGGGATTTCACTAACCAAGGGTATAGTCCCCCTTATGGACACTACAACACCCAGCACCCCAGCTGGTCTTCTTCTTTCCCGGGCAAGAAGGCAGCCCACTTCTCTTACAGGTAAAGAAGCCAACCTCCTGGTACAAACCCCAGTGCGGTTCTGCTAGACACTAACCCCTAGCTTGGTTAACAACTGTATACAGTCCTACAGCCGGACAAGGATCTTTCTTAGAAAAGAAAGAACAAAGCTGAGAGTTGGAACAAATAAAAACCAACTAAAAGAACTCTCAGCAAAAGACTCTCTCCCCCAGATTACAAGATGCACACAGAGAGATAGAGAAGAGAGAAGAAGGAGCTTGAATGCTTCAGTGCTTCAGATGCTTGAACACTTCTTCTTGGGCTCAGGCTCTTTCTCGCTTTTTCTTTGAGTGTATTTGGAGTTCAGGTTTCTCACTGGTTGTACACTCATTCAAAAGATCTTCAGGAAAGCTCACTTCTTCTTCAGCCTTGCTTCATCTTTTATATGAGCAATTTGAATAAATCCGTTGGAGTTCTAGCCGTTGCTCATCTTCTCTTTCTTCTGATAATTTGTGGTCTACGAGGTCTGCAAGCATAGAAAAAAGTGTTTAGATAAAAGAGTGTTTCTGTCAAAAAGGTTCATACCTTTATGTTTCCTGATGCCACCCAGAAGTGGTAAGTAATCTCTCTTTTGTTGGCAGGAGAGAAGAGATCTAGAAAGATAAGCAAAAAGATCTCCTGTCAGAAAGATAAATGATTACGCAAATCAAGAATATTAACTTTTTCACTAGATGCCAAAAACATTTTAAAATATAAAGGAAATCTATGTTTTTACAAATGAATTCACGTGAGAGCAAATCCTTATGAGAGTTACAAAGGAATCCTTATGAGAGTTCCATGTGAGAGTTACAAAGGAATCCATGTGAGAGTTACAAAGGAATCCATGTGAGAGTTACAAAGGAATCCTTATGAGAGTTACAAAGGAATCCATGTGAGAGTTACAAAGGAATCCATGTGAGAGTTACAAAGGAATCCATGTGAGAGTTACAAAGGAATCCTTATGAGAGTTACAAAGGAATCCATGTGAGAGTTACAAAGGAATCCTTATGAGAGTTACAAAGGAATCCTTATGAGAGTTACAAAGGAATCCATGTGAGAGTTACAAAGGAATCCTTATGAGAGTTACAAAGGAATCCATGTGAGAGTTACAAAGGAATCCATGTGAGAGTTACAAAGGAATCCTTATGAGATCGATTCCTTTAGAGAGCGAATCCTTATGAGAGCGAATCCTTATGAGATCGATTCCTTTAGAGAGCGAATCCTTATGAGATCGATTCCTTTAGAGAGCGAATCCTTATGAGATCGATTCCTTTAGAGAGTGAATCCTTATGAGATCGATTCCTTTAGAGAGCGAATCCTTATGAGAGCGAATCCTTATGAGATCGATTCCTTTAGAGAGCGAATCCTTATGAGATCGATTCCTTTAGAGAGCGAATCCTTATGAGAGTTACAAAGGAGTCTGTGTGAGTACAAAGGAATCCTTATGCGTTACAAAGGAGTCTGTGTGAGTACAAAGGAATCCTTATGAGTTACAAAGGAGTCTGTGTGAGTACAAAGGAATCCTTATGAGTTACAAAGGAGTCTGTATGAGTATAAAGGAATCCTTATGAGAGCAAATCGATGTGACACTTTGAACTGAAATCGATATATTGAATGGACATCGATTTATGTGTTTAGTGCAAATCATTACGGTAATAATGTCATAAAATTATATTTATTAGAAAATCATGATATTTAATTTATTATTAGAAAATCATGGTATAAATATATTTAATATTCAATTAATCATGTAAATTTATATTTATTAAGAAAAACATGATATTAAATATTTTAATAATAATAATTAAACATAAATTTTATTATCACCAAAATAAAAGGGTAAAATATAGGACTGGTTCAACAATCTCCCCCTTTTTGGTGATGACAAAATTTATGAGAATTTTTTGACAAAAATACATAAAGCATAGAAAATACAGAAAATTCACAGATAATGCATACCATGCATACTCTCCCCCTTTTTGTCACAAACCAAAAAGGAAGGTTCTTACCATTGCATTCTCTCCCCTTTGTGAAAGAAATTCTTACCATTGAGGGGTTCAACAATGATTGACATAAATGAATAACTCCCCCTTATTCTGTGCTCCCCCTGAGTGAGAGACTCCACCTGAATGAAACTTGTAAATAATTATTGTAATGAAGACCAATTCAATTTTTGTGACTACTGTTTCTTCAGATGTGATTTGAATGAAGAGTCTGCAGTCACTCCTGCCTTGAGCATCCTTGGTTTTTGATGCTCCAAGGCTAACCTGCAAATAAACTACTCAGAAGTAGGTACCCAAATCTTTTTGGGTCCTTGATGATTAGATGCATAAAAATAGCCTTTAGGTATCCAAACTAGGTGCTTAGTTGTGCAGGTGTTCACAGTGTGTCCTAGTTATTGCAATGAGAGCAGCAATGAATATAATTGTTTTGCAGTTCTTATTGCCTTTGTGATGCATGATTTGAACATAATTATTAGAAACCTTTTTCTTTTGATAAAGCTTGGTTGTTTCAGGTTCCTTTTTCTGAGGCATTTTGGTTTCTTTTACAAATTTTGGTAAAGGATATTTCCTGAGTTTATTACTTGTTTTCCTTTTTCTGGAGGTGTATAACCAAGCCCTTGTTTGTCATTTCCAGATTTTGATCCTTTTAAGCATAGGGCTAGAGATGTTTTTCCTTTAGTTAATTTCCTAACTGATTCTTTTAATAAAGATTTCTTCAGTGAGAGTTTTCAATTTTTCTTCCAACTCTAATTTTCTATTTTTCATTATCCTTGTTTTTCAATTCTTCATTCAGAATATGATTATTTTCTTTACATTCTTTTAATTGTTCTTCTAATTGTTCCAATTCGGATTTAAGATCAGAATTGGTTTCCAAGCAAGTAGTATTGTTTTTTAGATTTTTTAGTTCTTTTACAACACCCTTATGTTTTTCATACAGTTCATTAAAGACTTCTTCTAAGTCTTCAGACTCTGATCCTGAATCTGTGCAAGAATCAAAAGATGAGTTAGGATGTACCTCATCTAGTCCTACCATGAGGGCTAGACTTACCTGCTCTTCTCCGATTCTGAGCTTGATGATTCTGAGCTTGTGGCCTCTTCATTTTCCCAAGCAGCCGCCATGGCTTTTCTTTTGAATTTCTTGTGCTTCTTTTTGGACTTTTCTGGTTGACCAATCTTCTTTAGTTTAGGACAATCTGGTCTTAGATGTCCAGGTTTTCTGCATTCATAGCAGACTGGTTCTTTTTCTTTCTCTCTTTCTTTTGAATCCTTCTTGATCCATTTTTCTTCTTCTTGAAAATTTTCTGAAGCTTGGACAGAACTTTATCTACGTCACTATCTTCAGAATCTGCATTTTTGGAGCTAGAAGAAGAAGTGGAAGGAGCAGCTACAACCTTAAGAGCATTAGTACATTTCTTCTTAGATGAGCTTTCAGACAATCGCTCCATATTTATTTCATGTGCCATGAGAGAACCTATTAAATTATCAATTGACAATTTGGTTAAATCATGAGCCTCTTCAATAGCAGTTACTTTAGGTGTCCATGAAATAGTTAAGGACCTAAGTATTTTTCTAACAGTTTCCTCATCAGAAAGATTTTTACCAAGAGAGCTTAGACAACTACTATACTTGAAAATCTATTATACATTTGAGTGATATTTTCATTGGAAACATTTTAAATTGCTCATATTGTGAGACAAGAATATCTATTCTAGTTTGTTTACTTTATCTGTTCCTTCATAAGTTATCTGCAGTTTATCCCATATTTCTTTAGCAGATTTACATGCAGATACTCTACTAAATTATTTTTTAGATAAAGCACAACATAAATAGTTCTTAGCTTTAAAGTTTAGAGATAGTTTATTTTTATCAGCTATTGTAATAGCAGTAGTGCTGGAACAGAACAACAACAAAATCACCTACCTCTATTACCTGCCACAGATCGAAGTCTGTGCCCTGAATGAAGCATTCCATTCGCATCTTCCAATATTGGTAGTCCTCTCCATCAAAGAATGGAGGTCTGGTGACTGATTGACCTTCAGCATATCCTTGAGCTGCCATGGATCTTCTCTAAGATCGTTAGATCTTCTTGATAGATCAGAGAACCTCTATTTGATACCACTTGTTGGCCTTTTGGTACGGCAGCAAGCTAACCTAGAGGGGGGGGGGGGGGGGTGAATAGGTTTTTCTGAAATCTGAAATAGAAACTTAAACACAGAAATTAACACTTGAAGGTTTGGTTAGTTTAGTGTGATAAAGAGTAGCAGTGCGGAAGCAAATAAACAATCACACAAATAACACAAGAGATTTATCCTGGTTCGGCCCTTCCCACATGGAAGTCCTACGTCCAGTCCCCAAGCAACTTCTTGGGATTTCACTAACCAAGGGTACAGTCCCCCTTATGGACACTACAACACCCAACACCCCAGCTGGTCTTCTTCTCTTTCCCGGGCAAGAAGGCAGCCCACTTCTCTTACAGGTAAAGAAGCCAACCTCCTGGTACAAACCCCAGTGCGGTTCTGCTAGACACTAAACCCCTAGCTAGGTTAACAACTGTATACAGTCCTACAGCCGGACAAGGATCTTTCTTAGAAAAAGAAAGAACAAAGCTGAGAGTAGAACAAATAAAAACCAACTAAAAGAACTCTCAGCAAAAGACTCTCTCCCCAGATTACAAGATGCACACAGAGAGAGAGAGAAGAGAGAAGAAGGAGATTGAATGCTTCAGTGCTTCAGATGCTTGAACACTTCTTCTTGGGCTCAGGCTCTTCTCTCTTTTTCTTTGAGTGTATTTGGAGTTCAGGTTCCTCACTGGTTGTACACTCATTCAAAAGATCTTTAGGAAAGCTCACTTCTTCTTCAGCCTTGCTTCATCTTTTATATGAGCAATTTGAATAAATCCGTTGGAGTTCTAGCCGTTGCTCATCTTCTTTTTCTTCTGATAATTTGTGGTCTACGAGGTCTGCAAGCATAGAAAAAAGTGTTTAGATAAAAGAGTGTTTCTGTCAAAAAGGATCATACCTTTATGTTTCCTGATGCCACCCAGAAGTGGTAAGTAATCTCTCTTTTGTTGGCAGGAGAGACGAGATCTAGAAAGATAAGCAAAAAGATCTCCTGTCAGAAAGATAAAGGATTACGCAAATCAAGAATATTGACTTTTTCACTAGATGCCAAAAACATTTTAAAATATAAAGGAAATCTATGTTTTACAAACGAATTCACGTGAGAGCAAATCCTTATGAGAGTACAAAGGAATCCTTATGAGAGTTCCATGTGAGAGTTACAGAGGAATCCATGTGAGAGTTACAAAGGAATCTATGTGAGAGTTACAAAGGAATCCATGTGAGAGTTACAAAGGAATCCTTATGAGAGTTACAAAGGAATCAATGTGAGAGTTACAAAGGAATCCATGTGAGAGTTACAAAGGAATCCATGTGAGAGTTACAAAGGAATCCTTATGAGAGTTACAAAGGAATCCATGTGAGAGTTACAAAGGAATCCTTATGAGAGTTACAAAGGAATCCATGTGAGAGTTACAAAGGAATCCTTATGAGAGTTACAAAGGAATCTATGTGAGAGTTACAAAGGAATCCATGTGAGAGTTACAAAGGAATCCATGTGAGATTTACAAAGGAATCCTTATGAGATCGATTCCTTTAGAGAGCGAATCCTTATGAGAGCGAATCCTTATGAGATCTATTCCTTTAGAGAGTGAATCCTTATGAGATCGATTCCTTTAGAGAGTGAATCCTTATGAGATCGATTCCTTTAGAGAGCGAATCCTTATGAGAGCGAATCCTTATGAGATCGATTCCTTTAGAGAGCGAATCCTTATGAGATCGATTCCTTAGAGAGCGAATCCTTATGAGATCGATTCCTTTAGAGAGCGAATCCTTATGAGAGTTACAAAGGAGTCTGTGTGAGTACAAAGGAATCCTTATGAGTTACAAAGGAGTCTGTGTGAGTACAAAGGAATCCTTATGAGTTACAAAGGAGTCTGTGTGAGTACAAAGGAATCCTTATGAGTTACAAAGGAGTCTGTGTGAGTATAAAGGAATCCTTATGAGAGCAAATCAATGTGACACTTTGAACTGAAATCGATATATATTGAATGGACATCGATTTATGTGTTTAGTGCAAATCATTACGGTAATAATGTCATAAAATTATATTTATTAGAAAATCATGATATTTAATTTATTATTAGAAAAATCATGATAATAAATATATTTAATATTCAATTAATCATGTAAATTTATATTTATTAAAAAACATGATATTAAATATTTTTAATAATAATTAATTAAACATAAATTTTATTATCACCAAAATAAAAGGGTAAAATATAGGAGTGGTTCAACACCCTCTTCCTCCAAGCCTAGATTGCATGTTTAGGATGTGCATTGTGTCTTGGAATTCTTGAGGATGTCTTATCATGCTTGGACCATGCTTGAGATGTGTGGGTTGTAATGAGGGTTTACTTGATGCATGTGAGGATATGTGAGTGTAGTGAAATGTTGCGGAAAAATTGCTATGAAGAAATCTAGAAGGGAGGGTTGTTTGTGGTGGTTTGAATGCAAATTGATTTGTTTCTATCGTTTCCATGCTCCCCCTCCCCCGTTTGTACCAGGTGGTTTAGTTGGGGTGGCAGAGGTTTCTCTGTTTGGGCACTCGGCTGTGGTCGTGATGGGATTCTCAGTCGTGACCAAGTCGCGACGTATTATTGCGTCGCGTTCTCCTTGAACTCGTCCCGGCATCTGTCACGTCTAGCAAATGCGACGGGTACGTGACCGGCGTTCAGGAGTTTGGGGTCTCGGCGGATCGCGACCTTCGTGCCCGTCGCGATGATATCACGACAGGGTACGTGTCGCGTTCCGAAAACCTGGGCTTGCTGCGGCGCCCTTTGTCGTCGTGATATTATCGCGACGGGCTCAAGGGTCGCCTTCGGTTTTCCTATCGCGGTAGGCAGGATGGTCGCGTTCTGATCGCGACACATTGCTGCATCGCCTCTCTGACCGAGAGGGACTGTCTGCAAGTTTTGTCATTTTGCTTCTGCTGCGACTCTAGTTTCTTGGCACCTGTGATGTTCCTAGTGCAGTGCTACTCTAGTCTCTTCGCCCGGTGCTAGGCACTTGAGGGCTCGTCCACTAGACAAGTTGTTACCATTACCTGGGACACCCAGCCCCATGCGTCTATTAGAGGGAGTTCTCTAGGCAGCGGGCGTGCTCAAGTCACGGACTTGGAGCGGAAGGAGAAAACGGTGGGGATATCGGCGTAGAGTCATTTGTAGAGCTCTCTTATCTAGTATGGGTCTCTGAGGTAGTTGTGATGCTCTTACGGTGCGGACCAGCTAGTCCTTTCTCACTGCCTCACTCTACGTGGTTCCAGAACCATTTAGAGGGGTCAGGCATGGGACCGTAGTCTGGACAGACTACGACAGTTGTGTTTGTTCTTAGTTCCGTGTCTCACTCTGACGGGAGGTGCTAGACATGGATCGTTTGTTGAGGGTAAGGCGCGTGGCGCACCTGACCGGCTGACTAGTGTAGCATTCTGTAGCTAGTGTGTTTGTCCAGACAGTGTCTACTGTCTGTGTTTATAGCTGGGTTCTTGTGGTGCCTTGGTTTACACGGGTTTTTCAGTCCCCTGTGTAGCCCAGACCGACGACCGTGTAGTTTCTTTCACGCATCCGCACTTGACTCTATTTAGTAGAATAGACTTTACTGCTTTATTTAATTACTACATTAGTTCAATTCTTCTTTTAGAACCAGTGGGAGATTGGTAGTCCCTACTGGGCTTCTTCGTGAAGCTCACTCCCTCTTTTGTAGGTAAGATTTCACAGCAGCTCCCTCCGCGGCGGACTGAGGAGATGGGCCCGCAGTAGTCGGCGTCTCTAGTGAGTAGTGTTCCCCCCCAGCAGTTGTACTTCACCCTCGGGGTATGCCCCGAAGGGACTTGTCTTTCCCTTTTATATTCAGAACTTGTTATTTATTTACTTTGGGACTATATTAGACTATTACTTTAGTGTTGGACTTTTTCCCTTCACTTGTAGTACATTTTAGTTCATTGTTGTTATTTATCTCGTTTACATATCTTGTTAGACCGATCCGTTAGCCCTTCCGGGTCTCCAACCCGTGGGCGGCAGTGCCGATGGTCAAATCCTTGGTGGGAGCTGGGGATTCGGGCGTCGGGGATGTTATAGTGGTATCAGAGCGAGGGGTCTATCAAGACTTGTAGTGGAAATAAGTAATAACGTAAAGTCCCTTAGGAAGTACAAGTAACACTGCTAAGCCGCTGGAGTTTATCTGTTAACTTCCTATTGTGTTTGTTTTGCAGAATGCCTCCACGCACTCGTAGACAGGCTCGTGAGCTAGTGGAGTGTTAGGAGTTCGAGTCGGACAGGTCGGTTGCAGCCGATCACGTGCTGATCAACGCTCAGCCCCAGCAGTTTGAGCAGCCTGGGGACCCTTTGCCGCAGGGCGTTCCATTGCGGTATGGAGAGCCATAGCAGCAGCAGCAGTAGCAGCAACAATAGTAGTGATTTCTGCCCTAGCCCCCGTCGGCCGTCATGGAGCAGTGGTGGAGAGCGATGTTCCAGGGTCCTTGGAAGTACTCGCAATACCCACATTACCAACAGTACCCACAGTACCCACAGTACCAGCTGTACCAGCAGATGCCAGCAGGAGGTCAGCAGTTCGCAGAGATGGCAACAGAGGAGCAGCCACCACCGACCCCGCAGGCAACACCGGTTCAGCCAGAGGTACCCCAGTGGTACGGCAGCAGACTCCAAGTGCAGCGGCAGCACCCGAGGACCGCACGGCGCTTCTGGAGAGGTTTCTTCGTGAATGACCTCCCACTTTTTTTTGCCGACCGTGATCCGCACTGGGCAGAGAGTTGGGTCTATGAGCTCGAGTGCACCTTCGAGACCATGGACTATGCAGAGCTGGATCAGGTCAGGTTAGCAGTGTATCAACTGAAGGGGTTAGCCCACGAGTGGTGGAGAGCAGTGAGGCAGACCAATTTTCAGTGCAGGAGGCTGGACCAGATCACTTGGGCAGAGTTCCTAGTGGCTTTTCACGGTGAGTTCTTCCCCGACTACGCTTGCCGTGAGAGGAGGAACCAGTTCCATGAGTTGGTGCAGGAAGACTTGACTGTGGCACAGTACCACTAGAGGTTTGTGCAGCTTCTTCGACATGTCCCTCACATGGCAGCTAGTGAGCCGGCTCGTACTGAGCGGTTCATTAGAGGGCTACGCTCAGAGTTGAGGTGGGCTATGGCTAGCCACCTCTGTGACACTTTGGGGATGGCAGTGGCGAGAGCCACCGCCATGGAGCGGGAGTGTCAGTTTCAGCCGCAGCAGAGTGGAGGCTCGGCGAGGTCTTCTCTACACCATCACCCTTCGGCCAATCGAGGGAGTGTTTCCTCTTCTTCTTCTTCAGGGACAGGCGGTGCTGGCCTGACCTCGAAGTTGAAGAAGCTGTTCACTCGTCGAGGCAAGCATCAGTACAGGCAGCAGCAGCAGTGACGTCAGCCAGAGCAGTAGCCAGTGGAGCAGTCGGTGCAGCAGGGAGTAGAGCAGGGCTAGCAGGGCACGGGTTGTTTCCACTGTGGGCAGCCGGGTCACTACAGGCGAGACTGTCCGTTGTGGCAGCAACAATAGGCACCTTAGGCGCAGTACCGTCCACCTCAGCCTGTGCAGCGCCAACAGCAGCAGGCACCTCAGGCGCAGTACCCTCCACCCTAGCCTACGCAGCGCCAGCAGCAGTACCATAGTCAGTTCCAGCAGCCGCACCAGCAACGGCAGCAACAACCTCAGCGAGGACATGGACGCGGTCGGGTGACGAACATCACCAGAGAGGAGGCAGAGGCATCTAATCTGGTCGTCGGTACGGTTCCCATCCTTGGTAGGGCTGCTAGAGTTTTGATTGATCTTGGTGCCACACACTGTTTTGTTTCAGAGGAGCTCTTTGCTACCTTGTCTGAGTTTGCTCCGGAGAGGGCCTGTGACCTTGCAGTTGAGCTGGCGATGGGTGACTTTGTGCGTACCCTTGGTTACTTGGAGGGTGTCACCGTCGAGGTACAGGGCCACCAGCTACCAGCCAGACTATTTGCCTTGTAGCTACACGACTTTGATGTCATTCTTAGCATGGACTGGTTAGAGGCGCACTCTGCACTAGTAGATTGTCAGTGGAAGACCGTGAGGTTCGAGATACCTGGAGCACCTGTGCTTAGCTTCCGAGCTACCCAGTCTGTCCGCCGACCTTATGTCTCTTTCTGTAGAGCTCGGCACCTCATCCGAGATGGTTGTGTTGCTTTCTTGGCCTCTGTGTGTGTCTAGGATTCTGGTGAGATTTCTATTTCAGATGTGCCAATTGTTTGTGAGTTTGCCGACGTGTTTCCGGAGGATCTACCTGGCTTGCCGCCTGAGCGAGAGGTAGATTTCTCCATTGAGTTGCTTCCGGGGATGATGCCTGCGTCCAAGGCACCGTACCGGATGGCGCCGGCGGAGCTGCGGGAGTTGAAGTGCCAACTAGAGGAGTTGCTTGCGTTGGGCTTCATTCGTCCTAGCCGTTCGCCGTGGGGAGCGCCTGTTTTGTTTGTGTGAAAGAAAGATGGCAGCCACATGATGTGTATTGATTATCGGCAGCTGAATCAGGTGACCGTGAAGAACAAGTACCCGTTGCCCAGGATCAATGACTTGTTCGACCAGTTGCAGTCAGCTTCAGTGTTCTCGAAGATCGACTTGAACTCAGGTTACTACTAGTTGCGGATACGCGAGTCAGACATCACCAGATCAGCTTTTCGTACCCGCTACGGCCACTTCGAGTTATCGTGATGCCTTTTGGCTCACAAATGCACCTGCAGCATTCATTGAGCTGATGCACACCGTGTTCCGAGAGTACTTGGACCGGTTCATGGTGGTGTTCGTCGACGACATCCTGGTGTACTCAGCGACGACAGAGGAGCACGAGGTTCACTTGAGGCTGGTGTTGCAGGCTTTGAGGAGTCACCAACTTTACACCAAATTCAGCAAGTGTGAATTTTGGCTAAAGGAGGTGCATTTCATGGGTCACGTTGTTTCTAGTGCAGGTGTGGCGGTGGATCCCGCCAAGGTTGAGGCCATGGTTTCTTAGGGCCAGCTCACTACAGTTGCAAAGGTTTGCAGGTTTTTGGGGCTGGCAGGCGACTATAGGAGGTTTGTGCAGGACTTCACCAGAGTTGCAGAGCCTTTGACCCGGTTGACCAGGCGGGAGACTCGGTTTGTGTGGACAGCAGAGTGTGAGCGCAGGTTTCAGGAGCTGAAGAGCCGACTGACTTTAGCTCCAATCCTTGTGGTACCTTCTGGCAGCGGCGGATTTGTTGTCTACACATACGCATCAAGGGCTGGTTTGGGTGCTGTGCTGATGCAGCACGGTCGAGTAGTTGCTTATGCTTATCGTCAGCTGAAGAAGCATGAGCAGCACTACCCGATGCACGACCTGGAGCTTGCAGCAGTCGTGTTTGCCTTGAGGTTGTAGAGACACTACTTGTACGGTGAGGTGTTCGAGATTTTCAGAGATCACCGGAGCTTACAGTATTTCTTCACCCAAAGAGATCTAAAGCTCAGGCGGCGCAGGTGGCTCGAGTACTTGAAGGACTACGACTTTATCCTTTCCTATCACCCGAGAAAGGCTAATGTCGTAGTAGACGCTTTGAGTAGGAAAGCCCACTTGAGTTCTTTGTTGGTTAGACACTGGAGACTCCTGGAGGACGCCACTCAGGGTGTGTTCACGCCGTCTAGCCTCCGGGAGAGAGCAGTGTTGGCCATCATGACAGTTCACCCATTGATATATCAGAAGGTGATTGAGGCGCAGAGTGCAGACGTAGACTTGGAAGACATGTTGTAATTGCCCGAGGTGGTGCTGGACGAGGATAGTGAGGTTGGTTCCAAGACAGACTCTACGTTCCAGAGGACGTCAAGGAGGAGGTACTTTCTGAGGCGCACCGGTTGCGATACTCTATTCATCTGGGCTCCACCAAGATGTAATACTCTATTCATCCGGGATCCACAAGATGTACCATGACTGAGGGTACTCTTTTGGTGGCTTGGGATGAAGAGAGATATCGCTGAGTTTGTTTCGCACTGCCTTACCTGTCAGTAGGTGAAGGCAGAGCACCAGTGTCCTAGTGGTGAGTTGCAGTCGCTTCCCATTCCCGTGTGCAAGTGGGAGCACGTCACCATGCACTTTATTTCCAGCTTACCTCGCACTTCATAAGGGCACGACAATGTTTGGGTCATCGTCGATAGGCTGACGAAGACATCTCGATTTCTACCAGTCAGAGCAGCGTGGTCAGTGGACAGACTGGCTCGGTTGTTTGTGGATAAAGTGGTACCCTTGAACAGGACCCCGGTCTCTATTGTCTCAGATAGAGATCCGAGGTTCACTTCTCATTTCTGGCGTAGCTTTTAGCGGGCACTTGACACTGAGCTGAGGTTGAGTTCGGCCTACCACCCACAGACAGACGGGCAGTCGGAGATGACCATAAAGACCATCGAGGACTTGTTGAGAGCGTGTTGCCTAGACTGGGGCGGCACGTGGGAGTCGCACCTTCCTATGGTGGAGTTTTCGTATAATAATAGCTATCACTACAGCATCGGGATGGGGCCCTATGAGGCTCTGTATGGTCGACTATACAGGACACCGTTGCACTGGCACGAGGTTGGCTAGAGGCAGTTGCTGGATCCAGAATTGGTGCAGCAGTGTGCAGACACCGTGAGGCTGATCAGATAGAGGTTGCAGACAGCGCAGAGCAGGCAGAAAAGAAAAGCTACGCCGACGTCCGCAGGAGGACACTTCAGTTTGAGGCCGGTGATAGGGTGTTTCTTTGGATCTCGCCCACCAAGGGCGTTCTTAGGTTTAGGAAGAGGGCAAGCTCAGCCCGAGGTTTGTTGGCCCCTTTCCCATCCTGGAGCGGGTTGGCGAGGTCGCTTACAGGTGGCTCTTCCGTCCGAGTTGGTGTTGAGCAACTACCCCCAAAGAATTTAAGATTTTCTTTATTCAATATATCTAGTGTTTTGCCATGACAAAACTCTTTAAATAGATCTTTTACAAAAGTAAATATAATAATTACATATCACCAAAATCAATCAAATACATTATAAGTCTATACCTCCATGCCAAGAATTTTTTCTATGTCCACAGCTCCCTCTACATCCTACTGAATTCGATTGATAACTTCGACTCCCTTAAAAACGAAGTTTACCAACACAGATTTTTTTAAGTCCACGACTCTACAAGTAATTCGACTGATGTCTCCGACTGATGAAGTCGAATACCTTACAAAATCTTATACATGATTCGACTGTCATAGACGAATGCTTCATAAATCCTGAACACTTGATTTGACTAATGACTCCGACTGCTACAGTCGAATGCCTTAGAATCTAATCTTCTTATATCCAACTGCTAAAGTCAAATCACCTCTTACTTCTTAAATCGAATTACCTTGAGAATCTTTAACTAAAGTCGAATTATGAATATTTCTTTAATCGAATTGCAAGGCTTAGATTCAATTTAATTGTTAAGTCTGTACTTAATTATTTTCTGAATCCTTCAAAGGCTTAATAGTTAATGTAAGGTTATTTCTTAATCCTCTTTTACATCTTTTCAATAAACCTTCAAAATTTTATCAGCACATCAATTTTTCAGTATCTTGTTATGTTATTATTTTCTCTGACAAGGCAAAAATATTAGACTTAAAATAATCATCTGAATCCTGCGCATAATATTTCTTATAGAAATAATCCTTGAGTTGTCAAAAGACTTTTTGCTCTGGATTCTGCTTGATTCATAAGGCACTATGCATTTATGAAAACCTTAGGCGCATGGCATCTCACAGTTTCACCTACCACTGACAGACCCATGCCTTACCTCGTCAACATATATGTCTGTCTAGTTTTCCTTTAAGCATACGAGGTTCCATACCTTTCTTTTGTACTTAACTGACTCACCTACCTCAAAGGTATGGAGATGTGTTCTCTTTGTCTTGTCTTTGTAACAGGTATTAAATGGAGCACATTTTTTAGCATGTCTCCTCCACAGTCTATTTTATAAGAGCTTATCTTCTAGCTATGAGCAACAGCCTCTCCACTGAAGACTTTGGGAAGATGCAAAACTAGAAGACTGTTGGACAATGAGATCATCAAGATCCAAAAGAAACTGAAGCTCTCTCTAAACGGTCTAATTGCAAACGGCCACAAGTTCCAACGGCTATCTTCTAAACGACTATATTTTGAAGTGTATAAAAAGAAGTTGAAGCTTGAAGAAACAAACCGACAACACCAAGAAAGCATACAAGCTGCATTCGAATTCCTTCAAGCCTTACAAGCCTTTTTCAGAAAAAGTCTGAGAGCTCTTCTCTTCCTTAGAAGACATCTTTTTGAAGCTCTCCCAGTTGTGTGGGTGGAAAATATAGCTGCTTACTTTCTTGTGTCCACCCTTGTATTTCAGATAGGATTCCAATCTTATTTCTAATCCATTGAATCCGTCTGAAGTCTGTGTGTGTTCTCAGTCTTGAGACAAATACACAAGTCTTTTATTTCTCCTATATAATTTCTGAAGAAGCCTGTTTCTACATTGCTCCTCCTGTGTAGGGAAGGCCTCTGAAAAGGCAGTCGTTGTACCCCTGAATAGGGAAGACTTGCTAAGGGAGCAAGTGGGTTTGTAATACCTCTCAAGGGTGAGAGAAGGCCAATTAATTGGCAGTTAGTGGAAATCTCAAGTGGTTGGCTTGAGGACTGGATGTAGGACTTCCATATGAGAAGGGCCGAACTAGGATAAACTCTTGTGCAATTCTGTGTGATTGATTTCTGCCAAGTTCACACTTGAATCACACACTACACACTAAGTACTAACTCTTCTATTTAGTGTTGTGCATTTCAGAAGAAAATTTTAAGAGGCAAGAAGTCCTATTCACCCCCTCTAGGACATCTAGTTTGCCATTTTCGATCCAACAAGTGGTATCAGAGTGAGGTCTTCGCAGAAGAATCCAAGAGATTTGAAAAGAAATGGCATCCCAAGCTCACAACTATGAAGGTCAATCTATCACAAGGCCACCATTCTTTGATGGTGAAGTTTACCAATACTGGAAGATGCGAATGGAGTGTTTCATCATAGGTACTGACTTCGACTTATGGCAAGTAATAGAACAAGGTGACTTTCAAATCATTGGTGAATCTTCTTCCTCTGGTCTTTCCATTGCAGATAAAAGAAATATGTCTTAAATTACAAGGCAAAAAATTATCTTTGCTGTGCATTGTCTAAATTGAAGAGTTATGCGGAAGTACACAATACGGTAATCTAGAAGGGGGGGGATGAATAGATTACGGCAATTTTAAACTATCGATGGCTTCTTTTAGATGCTACAGCGATCTTAATGAAATTTGATTCAAATTCAATTAAGTGTGAGACCACTTGAGTTGATTTAAGTGAGAACAGAAAATCAAACGTGCGTATGAACACCGTGCCTACCAATCATCTATCGCAAAACGCGAACAAACCACAGAACACGATGATTTAAGGTGGTTCGGAGTACACAACTCGTGTATCCTACATCCACCGTCCACACACACACGCAGAAACGACTGCTTATGAGCGAGTTCAACACTACAACTCAACCACACACACGTTGTCTGATGAACCACGATCAGAACAACCACAAATACGTGAATCAAGCACAAGGGATGCTCGAAACACAACCACACACACACACGATGGAATGGAAATTATGAAATGGAGAAGAATTGGGAATTAGGGAACAAATCCGGTTGGAATTCTTCTCGTGGATCGTCCAAACACTCTTCAAACTTCGATTGGATGTAGATTGATCGATGTAGAAGGTTGAATTGATGACGATCCGGCTTCAGCTCCGCATAGATGGTGATTCCACGTCGATCTGGGCGGAAAGTTGAAGCAGAGCAGCAATTTGGGGCTTTTCCTCTTGGTCCCTTGGAGGCTCTTGGATGGGAGGCTGCTCTCTGCGAAATTGGCTCCAAAAGGATGCTTATATAGTGTTAGGTAAAGGTGGGGGTCGTGGAGGAAGGAAACACCCAAGTGGGGCCGGATTTGGAAACCCAAAATCTGAAGTTTCCGTCGGCTGTCGACAGGTGCACTTGCATCTGTCGACAGGCAGACTCAGGCTGAGAACTGGGTTTCAGGAAAATGAGTTTCTGAGTGTATCTGTCGACAGGCAGTTTGCATCTGTCGACAGATGCACTCAGGAATTGAAAACCTGAGCTCTGTCCTGGGTTGTCTGTGTGTATCTGTCGACAGGTACATTGCATCTGTCGACAGATACACTCAGAGATGCAAACCTGAGTTCTGTCTTGGAATGACTGTGTGAATCTGTCGACAGGCAGTTTGCATCTGTCGACAGATGCACCTCTTTGACAGATTTTTGTGCCTTTTGCTCATCTTTTCAATGCCTCTTCAAAGTTCCATCTTTCATGCTTGTACACCTACATGCAAATACATTGTTAGTGATGTACATTGTATGATTTAGCAATGTTTAACTCAATCACTTTCATGGTGTTTTTCATGTTAGTTAGCACATCAATTTTGCATTAAATCAATGTTCAAGGGTGTTAATGTGATCATCAAAAACATGATATATGAAAACCCAACAATCTCCCCCTTTTTGATGATGACAAAAACATTCAATTGATGCATATATTGATGTTCTCCCCCTTTTTGACAACATGCAAAAGGTCAAGTCAAGCACAAATAAACATGAACTGAGTTTTCATTGATTGATCATTGAAATTTCACAGTACATTTGATAATCATTGCATGACTCAATAAAAAGAAAGGGAAATAACATGAACAAGCAAAAGATGATAAGACAAGTGAGACTAATTCTCATCTAAGACTCTTAGTGACCTCTAATGACCCTGAGACCCTCTATTCATCGTCATGTCCAGCAGAAGGAGGGTGACGGGATCCATCTCTCTCGGAGTAGAGGTGGTCAAGCCGGTCATCCAGAGTGTTGAGGCGAGCATCCACTTGATCAAATCTTGAAGTCATCTGAGCAAATCCTGAGATCATTTCTTGATGGATTTGTGCCAAGTAATCATGAACGGATTGTTGTGGAGGCACAGGTACATCATCAAACTCTTGAGCTTGGTCAGGCATTTGCTCATCTTCAGGTTCTTCATCACTGCCTTCATTTGCTTCATCGCCTTCATTGTCTTCTTCACCAGTTGACACGTCAGCTCCTTGTGGTTCCTGTCCCTTGAGAGTCCTGTGACGACGCCGTCTACAATCTTGTAGCCCATGCGGTTGGCGGCAGTGAGGTCAAAGGCACTTCGGGATTTTAGTGAGATGAGCTCACTTGGAGGGATAGGAATGCCAAGGAAAATAAGAAGAGAAGTGATGGGGCAAGCATATGGCATTGATCTTTTGGTGTTAGAGAAACACCGACGGATGAGGCTTATCATGAGTTCAGGAAGATTGATTTCTTGACACTTGAGGAAAAAGATGAACAAGGATTTGTGGACCTCGGTGACTAACTCTCGACTTCCATCCTTCGGGACGATCAAGGTAGTGAAGATGTGATGGATCATCCGGATCAAGGGAGGAAAGGAGTTGGCGTTGAGACGAGCAATCTCCTTGGTAGTGTCATAAGGTTCCAACGTGAGAAGCTCATAGTACTCAGAAGCAGAGGGATTGTAGTTGAAGATTTCAACTCCTGAGTTTGGAATTTCAAGGGCTGTGGAGAGAAGATTTGCGGTGAGGCGAAAACGAGTGCCTTTCACCGAAGAGTAGATATCTCCCTGATCGGAAAGCCCTAAGTTATTGTAGAACTCGGATACGGCAGTTGGAGAGTATTGCAAGTGGGAGTATAAGAAGGATGTCCACCCTTGAGTGTCAAAATAAGGTAGGAGTGAGGGGAACATCGGTGCTAAGGACTCGAAGTCCACATACCGGGATTGGACAATCTTCTTGAAGGTGCCGTTGGGTCGGATAAGACGGAGACCTTGAGGAACGATGAGTTCCGGTAACCGATCCTCACGATGCTTGCTGCGGCGTTCAGAAGGACCCCTGGAGCTTTCTCCGGCGTCCGTCGGAGCGCGACGACGGCGAGCGAGAAGCTTCGATTTGGGTGCCATCGCAGGAGGAAGGATGAGAATGGTGTGAAGGCAGAGTGGAGGGATCCCAGACGAGGAGCAGGATCGTCGGAGACGGAGCCCTGAAGGGGGAAAGAGAGGGGGTTTGGAGAGGAGGAGGAGGGAACAAGAGAGGAGGGGTGAAAAAGGGTCGTGGGTGGCCTTAGAATGGACTTGGAGGGTTTTAAAAGGAAGGCCCCACAAAAAGGAGGTGAACCGGCGCGAGGGTTTTCTGAAAAAACGGATCTGGGCCGTCGTCTGTCGACAGATGCCAGTCTATCTGTCGACAGATAGCTCCTTTTTGGTGAAAACTTGATTTTTGTCAAAATTTTCAAAGGGACAAGTGTTCATTTGTTGTTTTAAGGCAAAATGGGTGTATGTGCAAGACAAAAATCCATATCCATTAAGATGAAGACATGACACAAATCTAAAAAGATTTTGAATTAAAAATGATAAGATCTTTAATTAGATCATGAGGAACACATTTCACAAAAGCCAGTGAAAATTAAATAACTCTTTTGATTAAGGCCGTTGAAGACAAACATGCATTTAAATAGAGATGATAGTCAGATGACAATTGAATTAAATGCCCACAAGAATGTCTTACCGAAGAAACACATTGGACTTGACAAAAAATTTCGGAGGCTTCACTCTATTTCTGGTATGATCTTGGAAGATTTAAGCAACGAAGATGGAAAAGAGTGGCAATGAGGAGCACTTTCACTTTTTCATGTGAAGGTAGACATTTGTGATGCCAATACCCCCAGTTACTCAATGTGAGTGTCCATCAAGCCATTGTATAGAGATAATGAAACAACCTTTTGACGCGAAGACTGACATTTGTGATGCCCATGTCCCCGGTTACTTAGTGAATTTCATCATTGCTCTACCTCCATCCCACAAATGAAAAACAAATTTGTTGATTGAACTGAAGAAATAGGTAGCTTTTCTCCTTTTTTTTTTTTTTTTTTATTTTTGCTTTTTGTCAAGTACATGAGATTTCTTTAGGCAAGTTGTAATGTGGAACATTAAATTCAAGAGTTTTCTGATTTTTTCAAATCATTTTAGATTCATGTTTAACGACAAGGGAGTTATTCAAAGGAGATGTTTAAAAATCATTTGGTTTGCTCATTATGTTCAAAATGATCTAAAAAGACCTTAATCAGGTCATGCATCAAACAACATTTAGACTTGGTTCATGACTTCGACATGAAGTGGATATGAAGGGTTATATTGCACACAAACAAACCAAGGTTTACCTTTAAATCAATTAAGGAACACTTTTCTTGAAAAGTATGAAGAAGGATTTGAAAAATAAGAAGAATGGGTGTATCTGTCGACAGAAGAAGTCTGTCTGTCGACAGATGCACACAGACTGAGGAATTGAAGTTTCTGCCAGAACAAGACTGATTGAATCTGTCGACAGATGGAATGTGTCTGTCGACAGATAGGAACAGAGTGGATTTTTCTTGTTTCAGATTGATTGCACTTTTGAGTTCAAGGAAGTGAGAATTCAACAAGTAGATGTATGAGGAGTTTCCTCAATAAGATACTCATCTATCCTTAACTCACTCCCCCATAGTGTGTGCACGTGTTGACACAACATCTAAGCAAGGATTCACACAAGCACTTGATACAAGACAAACATGTTCATGAAAGGAAGGTCATACACAAGCACATGGTCACAGAAAAAACATTGTCTCATGGAGTTAACATGATAAAATGTAAGGAAACTAAAAATCCTATGTGAAGTACAGGACCTTTATATGTAATGGGACTATGGATACTTGGCGGAGAATGTTTTCTCACGCATGATGATAGTTTCCAAACAAGCCGAACTTGTTCTTCCACAGTTCACCATTTGATATACCACATAGTCATTCACACATAAAGAGCATGTATTCCAAAATGGATAGTCAGTTTCATTGCATTTTACACAAACCCAATTCTCTTCTTAAGGATGTGAATCTATCTTCAGACAAGGGTTTGGTGAAAATATCAGCCAATTGTTTTTCTGTGGGAATGAAAATGAGTTCCAAGGTTTTATTGGCAACTTCATCTCTCAAGAAATGATGACGGATTTCTATGTGTTTAGTCCGTGAGTGTTGGACAGGGTTTTTTGAAAGATTGATAGCACTTGTGTTGTCACATAGGATAGGTGTGCATCCAATTTGAACATTATAGTCAGCTAACTGACTTTTGATCCACAACACTTGAGCTGCACAACTTCCTGCAGCGACATATTCTGCCTCTGCAGTGGAGAGTGCAACCGAGTGTTGTTTCTTGGATGCCCACGAAACCATGCAACCGCCAAGGAATTGGCAATATCCACTAGTGCTTTTTCTATCGATTTTACATCCAGCATAGTCAGCATCAGAATATGAAATCAAATCAAAGCTACTGCCTGCTGGGTACCAAAAACCCAAATTGCATGTTCCGGAGAGATATCGGAAAATTCTCTTGACTGCAATTAAATGGCTTTCCTTTGGACTAGATTGATATCTAGCACAAAGGCAAACACTAAATTGAATATCCGGTCTACTTGCAGTAAGATAAAGGAGTGAGCCAATCATACCTCGGAAGTGCTTTGCATCTACCGGTTTACCTTTCTCATCATTTTCCAATTTGATGCTTGTGCTCATTGGGGTGGAGGCCGGTTTAGCTTGCTCAAATTGAAATCGTTTGAGAAGCTCTTTGACATACTTTTCTTGATTTATGAAGAATCCGTCTTTATGTTGTTTCACCTGCAAACCAAGAAAGAATTGAAGCTCCCCCATTAGACTCATCTCAAATTCACTGTGCATGTGTTTAGAAAATTCTTCACACAGTGAAGGGTTAGTAGAACCAAATATGATATCGTCCACATAAACTTGAACAACAATTATGTGATTGCGAACTTTCTTAGTGAAGAGTGTTTGGTCTACTTTACCTCTTGAGTAGCTCTTGCTTACCAGATAATTGCTTAGTCTATCATACCAAGCTCGAGGTGCCTGTTTCAAACCATAAAGAGCTTTGTGCAATTTATACACATGGTTAGGCATTTCAGAATTTTCAAAACCTGGTGGTTGAGAGACATAGACTTCTTCTTTGATATAGCCATTTAAGAAAGCAGTTTTAACATCCATTTGATAGAGTTTAAACTTATGGGAGCATGCATATGCCAATAAAATTCTGACTGCTTCTAACCTGGCTACAGGAGCAAAGGACTCTTCAAAGTCTACACCAAATTCTTGACTATATCCTTTTGCTACGAGTCTTGCTTTATTTCTTATCACTTTTCCTTCTTCATTAAGTTTATTCCTAAACACCCATCTAGTTCCTATGATAGAGATTTCAGGGGTTTTAGGAACTAAACTCCATACATTATTTCTTTGAAATTGACCAAGTTCCTCATGCATAGCATCAATCCATGAGTTGTCTTTTAAGGCTTCTTCAACATTTTTGGGTTCCACTTGAGAGACAAAGGCAAAAAGATCATGTTCAATTATTTTTCTTACTTGAGACCTCGTTTGAACAGAATCATTTAAACTACCTATCACATCATCAAGTGGGTGATCTTTGGAATACCTCACATTTGTGATTGTTGAAGGGCCGGGAGTATCTTGTCCTTGAGGAATTTGATCTTGTGAATGTTGTTCTTCAGGAGGATCACTTTCTGGTGGATTCTCTTCAAGTGTTTCATCTTGTTTTCTGAATGCTATTTCATCATCTTCATCGTAGTCCCGGTGAAGATATCCACCTTTGGTCTTGGAGTCTACTTCAGATTTGTCTTTTGCTTTGACTTGTAGATCCTTAAGCGATGTTCCTTCATCCTCTTTTTCAATCCTGTTAACATTCAATCTGTTAGACTTGGCATAAGTCTCATCAAAAATGACATGTGGAGTTTCTTCCACAGTTCGTGTTTTATTGTTAAACACCCTATATGCCCTAGAGTGTTCTGAGTAGCCTAGAAAAACACCTTGATCACTTTTGGCTTCAAATTTATCTAAATCAGATTTATCATTGTTGTGAATAAATACCTTTGAGCCAAAAACTCGGAAGTACCCAAGGTTGGGTTTCTTACCTTTCAATAACTGGTAGGGGGTTTTCTTTATCACAGGTCTTACCATGGCTCTGTTTAGAATGTAGCACGAAGTGTTCACTGCTTCTGCCCAAAATCTTTTGGAGAGTTGGCCTTCAACCAGAAGAGTGCGAGCCATTTCCACCAATGTTCTGTTTTTCCTCTCCACTACTCCGTTTTGTTCTGGAGTCCTTGGGGAAGAGAACAGATGTTCAATCCCTTGGTGCCTGCAAAAATCAGAAAATGCATTGTTATCAAATTCTCCCCCGTGATCGGTGCGGATTGAGCATATTTTATTCACATTGCCATGCTCAATCTTGTTAAAGAATTCTTGAAAGATTGTGAGTGTTTCACTTTTGTGTGCCAAGAATTTGACCCATGTGAACCTAGAGAAATCATCTACAATGACAAAACCAAAACGTTTGCCATTGAGACTTAGAGTTCTAGTTGGTCCAAACAGGTCCATGTGCAACAGTTCAAATGGTTTAGATGTGCTTACCGGTGCTTTAGATTTGAAAGACTTCCGGGTTTGTTTTCCTTGTGCACATGCATCACAAAAACTTTCGTTGTTGCTAAAAGAGATGTCAGGAAGTCCACTTACCAATTTGAGCTTCATGATCTTGTGCAACACGTTGTAGCTCGCATGGCCAAGCCTACGATGCCACAAGGTCAATTCATCCTGTCTATTTGCAACAAGACACAAGTTGTCATTTTCTGGATCATCTAAATCAACTAAGTAAATGTTATTCACTCTTTTTCCAGAAAATTTTACACTTCCTGTTTCTTTATCAACAATTTGACATGAATTTGATTCAAAAATGACGTTGTGACCTCTATCACATAATTGACTTATGCTAAGCAAATTGTGATTAAGGCCATCAACCAACAGTACATTTTCAATTGAATTGGAGGAACACTTACCAACATTACCTGTGCCAATGATTTGGCCTTTGTTGTTACCTCCAAAAATGACTTGTCCTCCGTCTTTCTCCACTAGGAAACAGAATTTACCTTTGTCGCCCGTCATGTGCCTCGAACAGCCGCTATCCAAGTACCATTTGTTTTGATGTTGGGCTGCTAGGCATTCCTGCAAATGTGGATCAGACAAGAGGTTTTGGTACCCAAATTACTTTGGGTCCCAAAATTTCATTCATGCAACAAAGTAGATGTTTAGGAATCCAAACTTGTTTGACTTTTGTTTCTTTGGATTATTCCAACATTGTTTTTCATGATGACCAATCTTTTTACACACATTGCATGAAGGAATTTTCTTTTCAATTTTCTGTTGCTTGATAGACTGTTTATTCATTGAAACTGTTCTTGTCTGTCGACAGGCACCATTGTATCTGTCGACAGGTGGCTTTTTCTTTTGTTTGTTGGGAACATTTTGTTTGTGTGATATTGGCTTGGTCTGAGACTTTCTTGAATTATGCTTTGTGGGAGCATGCTTGCTTGTGCTTGGGCTAGAATCAATAAAGGAGGTGATCAATGATTCTCCTATTTTCTTTTGTTTGACTGGTTGATATCCTAACCCATGCTTGGTTACATGTATTTTGGTGCCCAAAACTGCATCTAGATTTTGCTTCCCTTTTACAAATTTCATTAAGTCCTCAGATTTTTCTTTCAATTCCTTTTCAGTTTGTTCCAACTTTTTCTTGGTTTCCAATTGTTCTTCTTGAAGGAATTCAATAGAATGTCTTAAACAGTCTTTTTCTTTTTGTGTTTCTTGCAATTTCATTTTCAAGCAATCCATTTCTTCATTATGAGTCTTTTCATCAACTTTCATCATTTCTAATTCTTTTGTCAGGAATGCAATTCGTTCATCATTGTTCTTATCATGCACAAGGGAGTTGCATTTCTTTTTTAATGCTCTATTTTCAGATCTATATTCACGAAATTTTTCAAATAAAGTAGTGTATGCTTCCTCCCATTCACTTGCAGTGAAATCATCAAATGAGAAATTTACCTCGCTGGAGTCATCACTCCTGGCCATCAAGCATTTCACTTCTTCATCATCGGATGTTTCTTGTGCATCTTCATCTTCATCTTCATCACTCCAGGTGGCCAACATTGCTTTGGCCTTTTTGGAGGTGAATTTGTCTTTCTTCAGCTTCTTCTTGAGTTCCGGGCATTCTCCTCTCATATGCCCCTGTTTCTTGCATTCATAACAAACAATGTCAGATTTTTTGTTTGACTCATATTTCTGTGAAAAATTTTTCTTAGGAAAGGATTTGGAGTTACCTGTTTCTCTCCTCTTGAACTTCAAAAATTTCTTGAATTGTCTAGTGAGCATTGCCATTTCACCATCATCACTCTCACTAGATGTTTCTTGCTCATCACTATCTTGTTGAATAGATTTCTTGGAGCTTGTTGATGTTTTATTGGATGCTTTTAAAGCAATTGACTTTCTAGGATTTTCTTCTAATTCTTTTCTTTTGATGTTGATTTCATATGTCATTAGAGAGCCAATTAGTTCATCCAATTTCATTTTGGAAAGGTCTTTGGAATCCTCAATGACAGTGGCCTTAGTATTCCAAGATGAAGTAAGAGATCGAAGGATCTTTCTCACTAAGTCACTTTCAGAGTATTCCTTCTTAAGACCTTTTAGCCCGTTAACTATTAGCATGAATCTTGCAAACATGTCTGATATGGTTTCATCAGTTTTCATCTTGAACATTTCATATTCAGACACTAACATGCTAACTTTAGTTTCCCTTACCTCGGACGTACCTTCGTAGATAAGTTCAAGCTTGTCCCACATCTCTTTTGCTGTTGAGCATGTGGAGACTCTTGAGAACTCCTTTGGATGCACCGCACATTGCATCATGTTTAGTGCACTCCAGTTGAGAGTTCCCTTGGCTATTTGGTCTTTCGTCCAGGTGTCTTCGTCCTCGGGCAATACATATGGTCCTTTGCTGACTATCTTCCACAGCTCGTAGTTTTGAGCTCTCAAAAATACCTGCATACGATTTTTCCAATAGGAATAGTCAGTGCCATCAAAATAGGGTGGCCTGGTTACTGAATGTCCCTCGGCCATATACCCTTTGCTAGAATCCATAAGATCGAAAATCTCCTGATCGCTAGATCAAATTACGAAAAGCTGTAAATCGGAGAAACCCGCTCTGATACCAATTGAAGAGTTATGCGGAAGTACACAATACGGTAATCTAGAAGGGGGGGGTTGAATAGATTACGGCAATTTTAAACTATTGATGGCTTCTTTTCGATGCTACAGCGATCTTAATGAAATTTGATTCAAATTCAATTAAGTGTGAGACCGCTTGAGTTGATTTAAGTGAGAACAGAAAATCAAACGTGCGTATGAACACCGTGCCTACCAATCATCTATCGCAAAACGCGAACAAACCACAGAACACGATGATTTAAGGTGGTTCGGAGTACACAACTCGTGTATCCTACATCCACCGTCCACACACACACGCAGAAACGACTGCTTATGAGCGAGTTCAACACTACAACTCAACCACACACACGTTGTCTGATGAACCACGATCAGAACAACCACAAATACGTGAATCAAGCACAAGGGATGCTCGAAACACAACCACACACACACACGATGGAATGGAAATTATGAAATGGAGAAGAATTGGGAATTAGGGAACAAATCCGGTTGGAATTCTTCTCGTGGATCGTCCAAACACTCTTCAAACTTCGATTGGATGTAGATTGATCGATGTAGAAGGTTGAATTGATGACGATCCGGCTTCAGCTCCGCATAGATGGTGATTCCACGTCGATCTGGGCGGAAAGTTGAAGCAGAGCAGCAATTTGGGGCTTTTCCTCTTGGTCCCTTGGAGGCTCTTGGATGGGAGGCTGCTCTCTGCGAAATTGGCTCCAAAAGGATGCTTATATAGTGTTAGGTAAAGGTGGGGGTCGTGGAGGAAGGAAACACCCAAGTGGGGCCGGATTTGGAAACCCAAAATCTGAAGTTTCCGTCGGCTGTCGACAGGTGCACTTGCATCTGTCGACAGGCAGACTCAGGCTGAGAACTGGGTTTCAGGAAAATGAGTTTCTGAGTGTATCTGTCGACAGGCAGTTTGCATCTGTCGACAGATGCACTCAGGAATTGAAAACCTGAGCTCTGTCCTGGGTTGTCTGTGTGTATCTGTCGACAGGTACATTGCATCTGTCGACAGATACACTCAGAGATGCAAACCTGAGTTCTGTCTTGGAATGACTGTGTGAATCTGTCGACAGGCAGTTTGCATCTGTCGACAGATGCACCTCTTTGACAGATTTTTGTGCCTTTTGCTCATCTTTTCAATGCCTCTTCAAAGTTCCATCTTTCATGCTTGTACACCTACATGCAAATACATTGTTAGTGATGTACATTGTATGATTTAGCAATGTTTAACTCAATCACTTTCATGGTGTTTTTCATGTTAGTTAGCACATCAATTTTGCATTAAATCAATGTTCAAGGGTGTTAATGTGATCATCAAAAACATGATATATGAAAACCCAACAAAAACATGATATATGAAAACCCAACATAAAAGAGAATTAACAGACTTTCGGCATGTAAAAACAGCTAAGGAAATGGGGATAAACTTCAAGTACCCTTGATGGTACATATAGGGTTAAACAAACAAGAATAGATATACTTGTATCTCAATATGAACAATTCAAAATGCTTCCTTTAAAAAATATACTCAAATGTATAAATATTTTCAAACATAATTGTCGGACTAAGTTCTTTAGGAAAAGTCCTAACTAATGAAGAAATAGTTAGAAAAAATCCTAAGATCTCTAACTATGCATGGACCCCAAAAGTTACAGCCATAGAGGAAGCTCATGACATAACACAATTATCTATTGATAAATTAATAGGATCCCTTATGGCTCATGAAATTATTATGGAAAGGTTTTTCTGAAACTTCCTTGAAAAAGAAAATTTTAAATGCCTTGAAGATTGTAGATTCCTCCTCATCTAAAGACTCAAAGGAAAAATCAGATGGCAGTGATGATGAGGCTATGCTTTCAAGAAAACTGCAGAGAATTCTTGCAAAAAGAAAAAGTTCACCTCAAAACAATTTTTTAAGAAAGATAAGAAGAAAGAGCCACTTGCTATGAATGTAATCAGCCAAGACATTACAAGTCTGAATGTCCCGAGCTTAAGAAGAAGGATCAAGCAGAAAAATTCGACAAGAAGAAAGGCAAGGAGAAGAAGTTCAGAAAGTTCAAAAAGAAGGTAATGGCAGCAACATGGGACAATGAAGAAGGAACCAGTTCAGAATCCTCCAGCTCAGAATCCGAAGAAGAAGAGAAGGCAAATCTAGCCCTCATGGCAGGACTGGAGTAGGTAAACTCAGAAACCTCCTTTACTTCATGTTCTGAATCCGATTCTGATAGCCTTGAAGATGCCTTCAATGAACTTTATGAAAAATATAAGACAGCAGTAAAAAAATAAAAATAGTTAAACTAAATCTAGTGAACCAAGAAAAGCTAACATCTTTCTTAAAAATGAAACAGAAAGGTTAAAGAAAAGTATAAGTGAAATAAAAAGAACTAATGAATTGCTATGCGTAGACTTAAAAAATAAAAACAGAAAAATCTTGGAAATTGAATCAAACCTTAAGGAACTTAAAGATGAAGAAAAATTGCAAGAAGAAAATAATTATCTAAAAGCTACTATAGAAAAGATTTCAAATTGTAAGACTTCTTTATTTGTTAAATTAAAAGGCTCTATATAGGAAAGAAGAAATATGGATTAGGATACACACCTCCACAAAATGAAGAAAACATTATTCATCCTCAAGTGCATCCAACCCCTAAATTTGTAGCAGAAAGGAAAGTCAAAAAATGCCAAAAAGGTAAATCAGTATGTGTACAAACAAAACAGAAATCTAACACTTTTGCATATATGAAGAATGCTTTTGATTTATGCTGTAGTCACTGTAATCAATTAGGACACACAGTAAGCACATGCACCACTAGACATTTAAGATGGATTCCTAAAACTAACCTTCAAGGACCTAAGAAAATTTGGGTACCAAAAGTTACAACTGATTTTGTTTGCAGGGTCGGACTGAGTGCATCCAAATGGTATTTAGATAGTGGATGCTCAAAGCATATGACAGGGGATAGGAAGTTATTCACAAGTTTTAGAGAAGAAAGTGGTCAAGTAACTTATGGTGATAATGGAAAATGAAAAGTACTAGGATGTGGAACAATTGGTACTAAGGAAAAGAATCTAATTGAAGATGTTATGTATGTAGAAGGTTTGAAGCATAATCTGATAAGTATCAGTCAATTATGTGATAAAGGGCATACAGTAAATTTTCAGAATGATAAGTGTATCATCCAGAAAGAAATAAGATGTTTTCGAAGCTCAAAGGGTAAAGAACCTATACACTTATAGTTGGCAGAATTAAGAGAAGTAAACTTGTGTCTTGCAACAACAAAAGTGAAGAGTCTGAGTTGTGGCACAGAAGGCTAGGTCATGCAAGCACTTCAGTGATCAAGAAATTAATAAAAAATGATCTAGTTGAAGGTCTTCCTAGAATGAAAATCAAGAAATCTGGAGTTTGCTCAGCTTGTGCAAAAGGAAAACAAACCAAGACCTCATTCAGTCCAAGACAATTGTTACAACTTCCAAGCCTTTGGAGTTAATTCACATGGATCTGTTTGGACCTATGAGGACAGTCAGTCTTGGAGGAAAAGTTTATGGCTATGTATTAGTTGATGACTACTCAAGATACACTTGGGTGTCTTTTCTAGAAGCCAAATCAGAAGCATTTCAAGCATTTCTGAAGTTCAGTAAGATAGTTCAGAAAAATCAGAAATTTTAGATTACAAGCATCAGATCTGATCATGGAGGAGAATTCAAGAATGAAGAATTCATGAAGTACTGTGAAGAAAATGGAGTTGAGCACAACTTCTCAGCACCAAGAACACCTCAGCAGAATGGAGTAGCAGAAAGAAAGAATAGGACACTGCTGGATATGACCAGAACAATGCTGAATGAGTATAATTTACCAAAATATTTTTGGGCAGAGCAGCAGTCAATACAGCCTACAGCCTACTACATCATCAACAGGTGCATGATCAGACCCATTCTAATGAAGACTCCTTATGAACTCTACAAGGAAAAGAAGCCCAACATCAGTCATCTTCGACCTTTTGGCTGTAAGTGCTTTATCTTAAATAATGGTAAGGATAATTAGGGAAATTAGATGCTAAAAGTGATGAAGGTTTTCTATTAGGATATATTTCAAAACCTAGAGGTTATAAAGTATTCAATAGAAGGACATTAACCATAGAACAATCTATGCATATACTATTTGATGAAACTAATCCTTCTATCAAAATGATAGAAGAAGAAGAAGAATGCGTTGATGATCTTTGCAGGGATTTAGAAAAGACTTCTCTTGAAGAAGGAGGTAAAGATGAAGAAATGGAAGATCCCCCATTAGAAGATCTTCAACAACTAGAAGAACCACAAGAAGGGCTACCTAGAGACTTAAGGTATCACCGGGATCATCCTAGAGAAAACATCATAGGTAATCCTCAAGATAGAGTAAGAACAAGAGGTATGCAAATTCCTTGTGAATTTTCTGCTTTAGTTTCTCAAATAGAGACTAAGACAATCAATGATGCTCTGGGAGATGAATCTTGGATCCTTGCTATGCAAGAGGAACTTAATCAGTTCCAACGCAGTGAGGTTTGGACTCTTCTACCTAGACCTACTGACCATCCAGTTATTGGAACTAGATGGGTTTTTAGAAACAAGATGGATGAATCAGGGGTGATTACTAGAAATAAGGTCAGACTTGTTGCTCAAGGATATTCCCAAGAGGAAGGCATAGACTTTGATGAAACCTATGCTCCAGTAGCTAGATTAGAGGCAATCAAAATTTATTAGCCTATGCTTGTTCTCTTAATATAAATTTATTCCAAATGGATGTTAAAAGTGCATTTCTGAATGGTTTTATTAAAGAAAAAGTATATGTTGAGCAACCACCTGGTTTTGAAGATACTACTTATCCTAATCATGTTTTCCGTTTAAAGAAAGCACTATATGGTCTGAAACAAGCTCTAAGAGATTGGTATGAAAGATTAAGAGCTTATCTTATATCACATGATTTTATAAGAGGTAGAGTAGATAGCACACTATTTATAAAGAAATTTTAGATGGAATCTTAATTGTGCAGATCTATGTTGATGACATTATCTTTGGTTCTACTAATGAATCACTTTGTAAATTCTTTGAAAATTTGATGCAAAGTGAGCTTGAAATGAGCATGATGGGTGAACTAAATTATTTTTTGGGTTGCAAATTAAAACAACCAAGGAAGGAACTCACATTTGTCAAACCAAATACATTTCAGATCTACTTTCCAAGTATGGTTTTGACAAGTGTAAGCCTTTAGGCACACCCATGAGCTCAGGCATTAAGTTAGATAGTGATCCTCTTGGTAAAAGGTAGATCAAAAGATCTATAGAGGAATGATTGGATCACTGCTCTATCTTACTGCCAGTAGACCAGATATAATGTTCAGTGTTTGTTTATGTGCAAGATTCCAAGCTGATCCAAAAGAATCTCATGTTCATGATGTTAAAAGAATTTTTAGATATCTTATAAATACCAGCAAATTAGGACTTTGGTATCCCAGATGTTCTGAATTCAAGTTAATTGGATATAGTGATGCTGACTATGCTGGATGCAAAATAGATAGGAAAACACCAGTGGCACTTGTCAAATTCTTGTAGGGTGCTTAATATCTTGGTCTTCCAGAAAGCAGAACTCAGTAGCTTTGTCAACCACAGAAGCTGAATACATTGCAGCAGGGAGTTGCTGTACTCAACTCTTGTGGATCAAACACCAATTGGAAGACTATGGTCATCAACTACAAGAAATTCCAATCTATGTGACAACACAAGTGCAATAAACTTGACCAAGAATCCTATCCAGCACTCAAGAACAAAGCATATTGAGGTTAGACATCACTTCATCAGGGACCATGTAAGTAATGACAATATTTCACTTGAATTCGTTTCTACAGAAAACCAACTTGCAGATATTTTACAAAACCTCTTCCTGAGGATAGATTTACATCTATTAGAAGAGAAATAGGTATGTGTAATCCTGATTAAATTATCAAAGCAAATGTTGTTTGAATTGTATGCTAAGACTTGTTTGAACTGTTTGTGAAAAACCATCCTGAAAAACTTCTAAGTCCCAGACATTCGACTTATGAAGAAATGGTGCATGTGAATCATGTTATAGTCATGCATTCAACTGATGCAGTCGAATACATAATTCTACTTATTAAGAAATCGTGAAAAGGCGCTTCCTTATTTTTTTAAAAATAAATTATGACTGACACCTCATTAAGACGCATCCCTTCATGTCTTAACGATCAAATCATTCAATCCCGACCGTTCACCCTGAAATCGTGGGTCAGTTACTTTTCCCTTATTATAAAAAGAAGACCCCTTCTCCTTTTGAGAGCACCCTTTCGAAATCTACTCTCAAACTCTCATCTCCTTCTGCTCTTTCGCGTCCTCACTGTTCTCCGACGAAGGACTTCCGGGAACCCCCAAGAACCTCATCTCTCCTGAAGAAAGGTAGGATCTTCAAACTCTCCTCTGTGTTTCTATCTCTCCTTTATCTGTCCCTTGAACCATCTCCACTCTCCTTGTCTAGATGGACTCATCCAGGGTTCCGGAATCCACCCAAATGACACCTGACCAACTTGTAAGATTAGCTAAGATTCCCATTTGCCCAGGGAAGGTTGTAGATTTCTCCCATCATACTGGAAGTCTATCATGGGTAGAGGACACTCTCTGTGCCATGGGTTGGACCAAGTTGTGTCAGATTTCAGAACCTACTGTTGAGAATGCCATTAGAGCGTTTTACGTCACTATGGAAATTTCATCCAGAAATTCAGTTAGTGGTTATGTGAAAGGAACCAAGATCATTATTTCTGAGGATTTGCTAGTTGAGATGTTGGAATGTCCAAACTCCGGGCACAAACTCAATGAAATCATACCTTTTGAAAAATAGAAATTAGGCATTATTGGAAGTTTGGCCTCCATTAGCAAGAGAGGTTTATCAGTTAATGAGCTGTCAGCAGAAAAGAGGCTGATTCACTCTGTGGTATCCAATATTGTGACCCCTAGAGCAGGAACCCACTCCTCCATCACCTCTAGAGATGGAAACCTATTGTTTTGGGCTATTCAGAGACACAAAGTGAATCTTGCAGGAATCATTTTGGATAGAATGATAGCGGCTAATGGTCTATAGAAATCTTTTCCCTATGGACCTTTGCTGACCTTGATTTTCAAGAAATTCTCAGTAGATCTGACATGAGAAATTTCTATTGGAATTAAAGAAAAGATTGGAATCTCTACATTGAGAATAAGTCACTATTCCTTGGTCAACAAGAAGCAAAATTTTTGGACAAAAGATTCAGTGCCTGATTGTGATCATGAAATTTTTTCTGATGAGCCCTCTATTGCCTTAATATCTCAAGAAGTTCACCAAGAGTTGGAGCCTCAAGAACAAGTTAGATCTGAACTCCCAGCTCAGACCCAAGAGCTAGAAGATCAAGTTCCTATTTCCTCCTCACTTCCTGTGCCTGATGCACCTGAGGAAACCATCAATGAAGTATTGAGAGATATTAGAGGAAAAGGCATTGCACTGATGATATCCCTGCAGCAACTTTTTTTGAAGAAAGAGAGCATCACTTCTCCTTCTCAGTTTGAGACCCGGCCAAGGTCTCGGGGAGAGCAGTAATAGTCTTAATGCTATTTTGGACCTTTTAGCAAGCAACAAGAAACTCTATCAGTTCTTCAAATGCAGGTAGAATTTATTGATGTGAAGTTTGACAGTTTATCTGATGAAGTGAAGCAGATGAAGGAGTTGATGCTTCAGTTAGTGTGCCAGCAAGGCAGATCCTCTAGCACCAGAACTTGAAGTACCAGTTCAAGATCAACAGCCATCTCAAGACCTATCCAATAGGTTGAGCAACAACTGAGCAGCAGCAGCCCAAGGAGCCTGAGTCTCAAGTTCAGCAGCAAATCTCTGAGGAACAGCCTTATGAGCAGCAGAAAGTGTTGGAGCAAGATTTACCAGTAGCTTTGGTATTTGAACCAGCAGTGGAGCAGCAACAGTCTGCAGCAGAAGAGCAGTCAGTGGATGTGGCAGTAGTAGAGGATTCTCAGCCCAGGCAGGCTTCCCAGTTGGAACATATGGCCAAGAGACCCCTAGAGTCGAATCCTAATTTGTAAACCTTCAAGAGGAAAGTGAAGCGTAGACTGGTTAAAAATGGTAATCCAGTCTTCCCTCCTCCTCCTCCTTCTAAGCCAACCCATCCTACTCCCCATGTTCAGCCTCCTTCTGAGGCGAAAAGATCAGCACCAGCCAGCTCTTAACCTCCAGCACCCACTGCTCCTATTCCTTCCACTACTGAAATTCCTTCTCATTCCACTTCTCAGGATCCTCCTCCACTTGCAACATTCCTATGGATCCTTTTTATCAAGACATCAAATTCTCCATCTATCCCACTAATATCATTTCAAGCCTCTCAAGGAGACTTCTCTAAACCTCTCCACTCACCCCCTCATTACTTCTCTTCTCTTCCTACAGCCTCCAAGGCTGACTCTCAGAAAACCCTTCTTCATCTAGCTGAAATACTTCCTAGTATCCAGCTTTCTTCCACCAGTGGACCCAATTTGGGAGACAGTCCTTCAAATCTCCTCCCACCTTTTTGGTATGCATTTTCAATCACTCTGAACATCACATGAACCTGTTCAGAGAATATCTGGCCACTCTAGCCTTTCATGAAGTTCATGACATGCCAGGGTTCACCTTCGAGCATTGGCTACCTACTCTTCTCAGGTCTACCCAAATCTCTATAGAAGATCTTCAATTCATATCCCAGAAAAGTAATTGCTTAACTCCCAGGGAATTCGTTGATCTCTATTCTGATGAAGCTACCAGATATCAGCAAAACCAGTCCAGAAACCAATTTTTGATTGTCCATATCACATCTCTTTAAGGTTTCATGACATGTTTGGACTTCTTCTGCGGGACTCTCAGGCCAAATTCAATAGAATGAAAATCTTCAAGCTTGGTTTGCCTCATGTATCTAAGGGCAAATGGGACATTCTTTTAAGAGGCCAAAGAGAGATAGTTCCTTCAATGCTTGTTGCATTACCTTCTGATCTGCATCCTCCCCTTGTAGGAACAGTTTCCTACAGAAAAGTTTTTGCAGAGATAGTCTTCAATAGATACATCCGGATTGCCACCAGATTCAAAATCAAGTATAAATTGAAGCTGTCCTTTCAGAGATTTGTCCTTTCGCAACTATCCAAGCATCATCATCATCTTTTGGATTTTCAACTTTGTTTTGCTAAATCTGAAAGATTTAATCAAGATCAGTGGGCAGCAGGATATCCTTCATATCATTTAGATTGTGAAAGGTTGAAACTCTCTCTCCATGACTTTCACTACAGAGTCTCAAGGATTTGAGGAAGAACATTGGGCATAAATGGGCTCAAAGACTCCTCACTCTATTATCAAGCCAAAGATCTTGCTGTCTCCAGTGGACTTCATTGGAATATAACTGTTTATGAGTTTCTCCTGCTTACTGCCTCCAAGAATTCGTTACCCTCAAATTCAGAGTCAATAAAGACAAGTATCATACTACAATGTCCTGGTTTAGGAGGAGCCACATCAAATCCCATCGGAAGTTACCCTCCACCAGCTCCTCCTACAACATTGATGCAGCTCTCTTCGACAACTTCTTTGATGAGAATGAAAGAAGCTCTGGGATCTCATTCAACCCTTCCTTGATAAAATTCCCAGATCTCTTTACTTACCTAGCTCCTTGTCTAGGTCATGAACAATTTTTTATGTAATTTCTACTTTCTGTTGTTTTGTTGTTATATCTTGTGTCCAATGAATGCACTTTCTACCTTTATGCACTATCCTGTGATGATTTCCTTTCTGTTAATGCCACAAAGGGGGAGAGATAGACGTATATTAGCCAAAATCAATGTTTTTTCACTATCTATTTAAAGATTTTTGTCATTAAAAAAGGGGGAGAATTGTTGAGCAACTACCCCCAAAGAATTTAAGATTTTCTTTATTCAATATATGTAGTGTTTTGCCATGACAAAACTCTTTAAATAGATCTTTTACAAAAGTAAATATAATAATTACATATCACCAAAATCAATCAAATACATTACATGTCTATACCTCCATGCCAAGAATTTTTTCTAAGTCCACAGCTCCCTCTACATCCTACTGAATTCGATTGATAACTTCGACTCCCTTAGAAACGAAGTTTACCAACACAGATTTTTTTGAAGTCCACGACTCTACAAGTAATTCGACTGATGACTTCGACTGATGAAGTCGAATACCTTACAAATCTTATACATGATTTGACTGTCAGAGTCGAATGCTTCATAAATCCTGAACACTTGATTTGACTAATGACTCCAACTGCTACAGTTGAATGTCTTAGAATCTAATCTTCTTATATCCAACTGCTGAAGTCGAATCACCTCTTACTTCTTAAATCAAATTACCTTGAGAATCTTTAACTAAAGTCGAACTATGAATATTTCATTAATTGAATTGCAAGGCTTAGTTTCAATTTAACTGTTAAGTCTGTACTTAATTATTTTCTGAATCCTTCAAAGGCTTAATAGTTAATGTAAGGTTATTTCTTAATCCTCTCTTACATCTTTTCAATAAACCTTCAAAATTTTACCAGCACGTCAATTTTTCAGTATCTTGTTATGTTATTATTTTCTCTGACAAGGCAAAAAATATTAGACTTAAAATAATCATCTGAATCCTGCGCATAATATTTCTTATAGAAATATCCTTGAGTTGTCAAAAGACTTTTTGCTCCGGATTCTGCTGGATTCATAAGACACTATGCATTTATGAAAACCTCAGCGCATTGCATCTCACAGTTTCACCTACCACTGACAGACCTATGCCTTATGTCTTCAGCATATCTGTCTGTCTAGTTTTCCTTTGAGCATACGAGGTTCCATACATTTCTTTTGTACTTAACTAACTCACCTACCTCAAAGGTATGGAGATGTGTTTCTCTTTTGTCTCGTCTTTGTAACAGGCATTAAATGGAGCACATTTTTGAGCATGTCTCCTCCACAGTCTATTTTATAAGAGCTTATCTTCTAGCTGTGAGCAACGGCCTCTCCTCTGAAGACTTTGGGAAGATGCAAAACTAGAAGACTGTTGGACAATGAGCTCATCAAGATCCAAAAGAAATTGTAGCTCTCTCTAAACGGTCTGATTGCAAACGGCCACAAGCTCCAACGACTATCTTCTAAACGGCTATATTTTGAAGTGTATAAAAAGAAGCTGAAGCTTGAAGAACAAATAGACAACACCAAGAAAGCATACAAGCTGCATTCGAATTCCTTCAAGCCTTACAAGCCTTTTTCAGTAAAAGTCTGAGAGCTCTCCTCTTCCTTAGAAGACATCCTTCTTAAGCTCTCCCAGTTGTGTGGGTGGAAATATAGATGCTTACTTTGTTGTGTCCACCCTTGTATTTCAGATAGGATTCCAATCTTATTTCTGATCCATTGAATCCGTCTGAAGTCTGTGTGTGTTCTCAATCTTGAGGCAAATACACAAGTCTTTTATTTCTCCTGTATAATTTCTGCAGAAGCCTGTTTCTGCATTGCCCCTCCTGTGTAGGGAAGGCCTCTAAAATGGCAGTCGTTGTTCCCTTGAATAGGGAAGACTTGCTAAGGGAGCAAGTGGGTTTGTAATACCTCTCAAGGGTGAGAGAAGGCCAATTAATTGGCAGTTAGTGGAAATCTCAAGTGGTTGGCTTGAAGACTGGATGTAGGACTTCCATTTGGGAAGGGCTGAACCAGGATAAACTCTTGTGCGTTTCTGTGTGATTGATTTTCGCCAAGTTCACACTTGAATCACACACTACACACTAAGTACTAACTCTTCTATTTAGTGTTGTGCATTTCAGAAGAAAATTTTAAGAGGCAAGAAGTCCTATTCACCCCCCTCTAGGACATCTAGTTTGCCATTTTCGATCTAACAGTTGGCAGGTGTCTACGACGTCTTCCACGTGTCACAACTTAGGAGTACATGCCAGACCCGTCGCATGTACTCGACTACTCGCAGCTAGAGGTCGCCCCCGATCTGTCCATGCCAGAGTACCCAGTTAGCGTGCTGGACCGCAGGGTGCAGCAGCTTCGCTGGAAGCATATCTCGCTCGTCAAGGTGGTTGGGAGCACCGCACCAGTGGTGAGGCCACTTGGGAGCGTGAGGACAAGATGCGGGAGCAGTTTCCTTACTTGTTCGAGTGACAGGTACTTTGTTTATCCTTTGTCCCCCTAGTTTCACCCTTAATTTTGAGGAAAAAATTGTTTTTTTGTTGGTTAGATTGTAATATCTCGTTACCTTTAGAGGTTAGCTCTCCCGTCTGTGGTCGCGACATAGCGACTCGTCGCATTCTGAAGGCGACATAGGTGACCGTCGCATTCTGTTAGGAACGCACTGGCCGCCCTAGTCACGACAGGATCCTGACAGCAGATTGTCTTCTTATCGTCTTGCTGTCGGGACAGTTGCACCACGTGTTGAAGTGCATGCATGAACGTGACATGGTTGGCCATTGCGTTCTTGCTATCAGTTTTGCATGCACGTCGATTGGTGGGTTGAATGGCTGACTGTTCCAGATCGCGACGTAGGTGGGTGTCGCGTTAGCATTGATAACATGGCAGCCAGGTCATCGCATTCTTAACATCTGTGTTAAGTGCTTCAGCTCAAGAGCAGAACCCATTTTCCCCATTTTGGCTGTGTGTTTCCCCTCTGACGATACCGTGCTTGGTGGCTCCATGAGGAGCTTGGGTGGACTTGTTGTGGCTTGGAGTGTGTGATCTCTTGTGTGGCTTGTTTGGAAAGTATGTGTGTGATGTGTTTGTGAGGATTGGAGCTCAGTTGTACTCTTTCTTCCTCTTCTCCCTTCCTCACTGTGGGTTGTTCTTCCTTGTGGTGCATGGATCTTCTCCATTGGCTCAAGGAGGAGGTCGTACTCGGCTCATGAGAGGCGGCTCGTGGAGCGTTGGAGCTCGGAGGTGGAGGGGTGAAAGCCTACGAGAAGGACCCTCCGTGGTGGTTCTTCATTTGTAGGTAGGGAATCCAAGCTTTCCCCTAGTTCTAGCTTGCTAGGACCCAAACCCTCTTCCTCCAAGCCTAGATTGCATGTTTTGGAAGTGCATTGTGTCTTGGAATTCTTGAGGATGGCTTTATCATGCTTGGACCATGATTGAGATGGGTGGGTTGTAATGAGGGTTTACTTGATGCATGTGAGGATATGTGAGTGTAGGGTTTTCCTTGCATGCATGGGGGGTTGTTTGGGGTGGTTTGAATGCAAATTGATTTGTTTCTATCGTTTCCATGATCCCCCTCCCCCGTTTGTAACATGTGGTTTAGTTGGGGTGGCAGAGGTTTCTCTATTTTGGCACTTGGCTGTGGTCGCGACGGGATTCCCAATCGCGACCAGGTCGCGAAGTATCGTTGCATCACGTTCTCCTTGAACGCATCCCGACATCTGTCGCGTCTAGAAAATGCGATGGGTACGTGACCGGCGTTCAGGAGTTTGGGGTCTCGACGGATCGCGACCTCCGTGCCCGTCGTGATGATATCGCGATAGGGTACATGTCGCGTTCCAAAGACCTAGGCTTGTTGTGGCGCCCTTTGCCGTCACGATATTATCGCGACGGGCTGAAGGCTGCCTTCGATTTCCTGTCGTGGTAGGCAGGATGGTCGCGTTCTGATCGCGACACATTACTGCGTCGCCTCTCTGACTGAGAGGGACTGTCTGCAGGTTTTGACGTTTTGCTTCCGCTGCGACTCTGGTTTCTTGGCACCTGTGCTGTTCCTAGTGCAATGCTACTCTACTCTCTTCGCCCGGTGCTAGGCACTTGTGGGCTTGTCCACGAGATAGGTTGTTACCATTACCTGGGACCCCTAGCCTCGCGCGTCTTTTAGAGGGAGTTCTCTGGGTGGCGGGGGTGATCAAGTCACGAACTTGGAGCAGAAGGGGAAAACGGTGGGGACAGCGGCGTAGAGTCGTTTGTAGAGCTCTCTTAGCTGGTCTGGGTCTCCGAGGTAGTTGTGGTGCTCTTACGGTGCGGACCATCTAGTCCTTTCTCACTGCCTCACTCTACGTGGTTTCGGAACCATTTAGAGGGGTTAGGCATGGGACCGTAGTCCAGCCAGAGTACGGAAGTTGTGTTTGTTCTTAGTTCCATGTCTCACTCCGATGGGAGGTGCTAGACATGGACCATTGGTCGAGGGTAAGGCGCGTGGTGCACCTGACTGGCTGACTAGTGTAGCATTTTGTAGCTAGTGTGTTTGTCCAGGCAGTGTCTACTATCTGTGTTTACAGCTGGGTTCTTGTGGTGCCTTGGTTTACACGTGTGTTTTTTGGTCCCGCTGTGTAGCCTAGACCGACGACCGTGTAGTTTCTTTCGTGCTTCTACACTTGACTCTGTTTAGTAGAATAGACTTTACTGCTTTATTTAATTACTGCATTAGTTCTATTCTGCTGTTAGAACCAGTGGGAGATTGGTAGTCCCTACTGGGCTTCTTCATGAAGCTCACTCCCTCTTTGTAAGTGAGACTTCACAGCAGCTCCCTCCGCAGCGGACTGAGGAGACTGGCCCGCAGTAGTCGATGTCTCTAGTGAGCAGTGTTCCCCCCCAGTAGTTGTACTTCACCCTCGGGGTATGCCCCTAATGGACCTGTCTTTCCCTTTTATATTTAGCACTTGTACATTATTTAGTTTGGGACTGTACTAGACTGTTACTTTAGTGTTGAACTTTTTCCCTTCACTTGTAGTACATTTTAGTTCGTTGTTGTTATTTATCTCTATTACATATCTTGTTAGACCGATCCATTAGCTCTTTCGGGTCTCCGAACCCGTGGGCGACAGTGTCGATAGTCAAATGCTTGGTGAGAGCCGGGGATCCGGGTGTCGGGTCTATTACACCAATGTTCAGCTGTATCTGGAGTTGGACCTCCCGAATATGTTGGTGGTTGTAAACGCAAGAACCTCTCTACCAACATCGTGGACTCCTCCACACTTGCTGGCCGCACTGGTACCACTAGAGGTAAAGGTGCCACAGGGGGTGCCTCTACTCCAAAAGGTGATACAAGTGGTGCTGACATTGTCTCCTCCGCCACGGGAGGTGCTACTCCAGCGGGCTGACCCAGTAATTGCTGATCCAACCGTGTCCGGATTTATGTAATACTCTCCCACATTCTCTCTATCATCTGATGAGTGGACTCCTCAGGATCATCACCTCCTCCACCCCAATCTATCCTATCAGCCATTTATAAACCTACACACACACATTCCATCCACACAACACACAGATATATCATTACAAAACAGGGCCAACTACCAGCGGAAGACCATGGTAAGGAACAACTATGTACATTTCCCGTTCTTTCATATTTACACGGACCTTGCTCTGATACCAACTATGATGGTCCTCGCTGTTCAGACCCGTTAAACTAAATAACGTGCCTGACATGACTCCGCCTCCCATGATCGGGCCGAAGCCTTGTAAGGGATATCATCCACATATGTCTGTGAAAATATAAAAGAAGACACTGAACACATATAAGTTTCATTGTTCATACATATCCACATGAAATGTACATACTAAGTTCCATACATAGTCACTACATAATGTACAACAGCCCGGGTCAAACCCCCAAGGCTCCACAAGTAAGGATATTACTCTGCTGGTGGCGAAGGCCCGACTCCACAATGGGGCTGACCGGAACTAGAGGAGGGACGTGAATCCTACTGCTCTCCCTCACCTAGAAGAAAAAGGGGTGGGCCTCACTAGTCATTGGCTCAGTAGGGTAACTCCCCCATAGCTGAGAAACACAATTTATATATATCAAGCTGTAAAGCATGGGACATTTATAACCAACTAACATGATATTACAGCTGTAAATAAATAGACGACAAAGCATGTAAATGTGTACAAGCTAAAGGAGGGTACGCCGAACATGAGTCACGAAAATTGGTTCGCGACACCAGCCACAGACTCGGACAAACCACACAAGTACACCTCTAAACCTTGCAGCCACGGACGAAAGGTCCAGCTGCTGCTCCACCTCAACAAAACAAGAACCGTGGAGACTAAACCACACCACACCTGTAGGCTACACCACTGTAGGTCCAAGCCTGACACCTTTAGGGGCTCTGGCCGAGAACCCTAAAGTGAGGCACTAGAACAAGACTAGCTGAGGACTAGTACATCTATTGGTGTCCGTCTCTCAACCAAAAGCACGCTACAAACGACCGCACACCCACAAACATATGCCGTTCTCCCCTGTTATCTTTCCCTTAGCCGGACGTACAACTCAAACACAAGAGTGAGGGTATCTAGGAAGACGACACAAACCTTGACGGTACTCTCGTACCGGGACAAGCCCTGAGCACCTGGTGCTAGGGTAACCGACTGGAGAGGTAACTACGGAAGGTGTGACACCCAACTCGCTATGCACACAATTCCACGCAAAACACCTCGTTACCAATAACGGTATGAGTCAACACAACCCATACAGACCCTACATTGCCTTAGTAACACAACCCAAGCAACGTGGGATGAGAAAACTGGCCACCGAACACCAGAGCTCGGGTGACCTCTTATCAAAACGCGTCCAACACAGATGTCGCCATTGACACTAAAACGCGTCGGACATACAGGATGACACCTAAACTGAATCGCATCGGACATGGCCGATGCGTTCACCTGAAACGCGTCCGCTGTATTGTATGCCTTTTAAACACCATGAACACAACCTGTATTTTCAGTCTGAAAACCACAACACAAGGCCATACAAGCATGCTACACAGAAGATAACTACTCAAATAAAGTACTAGGCATGCTCTCTAACATGCTTAACCATTCCACACATCATGCTTTAACCATTTACCACAATTAAGCCCTCATTTCCTAATCACACAACCATACACAAGAGAAAATAGGTTAGAAGTCCCCTACCCACGAGGAAGACACAAATCCAACGCCACCAGAGGATTCCTTGCACTCTGAAGCTCGTCCTCACGTCGGAATCACGCCGGTTGCACTCCGAATCCACCAAAATCACCCAGATCTCCCTTCCGAGCCATAGCAGCATCTCCCTCAACTGAACAGTGCAGTTGCACTATTCGGCCAAGGGAAGAAGCACAAAACAACACAAGTTTAAATCGCATCGTGTCGTCTCGACGTGTTTAGAAACACGTCCGACCTTGCCGACACAACTAAACCCCTGACGTCCTACATGCGCCACGCGGCGCGCATGCAGCGACGACCACGTAACGACGGTGCAAGAACGCGTCCACTCAGGAGAATGCGTTCAACTCCAAATCACGTCAAAGAACCTGGACGCATTCACATGAGAGACGCAGTGTCTGTGTACAATGCGTTCTTAGTGAACCTGACAGAGGCTTGGTTGGGCTGGGATGCCCAGCCCTTCTGCCTCCCACTTGACCCAAAAAACTTGTAGAAACACTCATAGACCTCCATGGTCTAACAATGGGCCACACATTGGCCTCCAAACACGGTAAACTGCGATCTGAATGTACCAGTTATTACATTACTATCACCTAAAAAGAATTTCTTCCTCGAAATTAAAGAGATAAGCATAAACATAGTTCAAAAAAGATGCAACTATCACCTAAAAGAAAGTAATGCTTACTCAAACAAGTATGGATATGTCTTGAACATTTTTTCGGCCAACTCCCAAGTATCTTCACCACCTTGCCTGTTCTCCCATCGGATTTTCACCAGCTCAATGTCTTTATTCCTTAATTTTTATGTCTGTCTGCCTATAATCAAAACTGGATATTCTGGCATGGTTATATCCGGCTTCAAAGCATCTCGCCCGTAACTAACAACTTGAGAAGGATCTCGAATATACTTCCTCAACATTGAGACGTGAAACACGTCATGTGCATCTGTGAAATCTGCTGGAAGTTCCAACCTATAAGCTATTTCTTTGATCCTTTCCAAATCTGAAATGCACCCACAAACCTAGGGCTCAACTTGCCCCTCTTTCTGAACCTTAGAACACCCTTGGTTGGGGAAACTCTTAAAAACACATACTCTCCAACCTCAAACTGTAAGGGCCTACGCCTGACATCCGCGTAGCTCTTTTGCCTGCTTTGTGCCGTTTGGAGCTTCTCCTTGATAAATTTGACTACTTCTGCACATTGTTGCACCAATTCCGGTCCCATTACTTGTCTTTCACCCACTTCATGCCAATTTAGCGGTGTTCTACAGAGTCTTCCATAAAGTGCCTCATATGGTGCCATACCGATGCTTGTGTGATAGCTATTGTTGTAGGCAAACTCAACCATTCCAAGGTGTTGCTCCCATCTACCTCCCCAAACCAAGCAACACACCCGAAGCATATCTTCAATAGTTTGGATTGTCCTCTCCGTTTGTCCATCGGTTTGCGGATGGTATGCTGAACTATACCTCAACTGTGTGCCCACAACCCTCTACAAACTCCTCCAAAAACCGGATGTGAACCTGGGATCCCTATCTGAAACAATAGTAACTGGTATCTCATGGGATGGTACAATTCTTTTAACATAAAACTTTGCCAACCGGTCCACTGCCCATGACATGCTAACTTCTAGCAACCTGCATACCTTGGTGAACCGATCAACAAAAACCCAAATGCCATTGTGGCCTGACGATGTCCTGGGCAAACCTGCAACAAAATCCATTGAAATATCATCCCACTTCCATAGTGGTATTGGCAATGGCTGCAACAAACCACCTGGCCTTTGGTGCTCTGCCTTAACTTGTTGACACACGACACATCTTGCTATAAACTCCGTTATCTCCTTCTTCATGCTTGGCCACCAAAAATATTTCATCAAATCCTGGTACATTTTAGTACTTCCCGAATGTATAGTGTACCTGGACTGATGTGCTTCCTCCAATACTTTCTATTTTACACCAGCTTCACTTGGAACATACAACCTGTGCCTGAACCGCACTACACAATCATCATCTATTGTAACATCTTCCATCTTCACAATGTCGGCCAAATACTCATCTTCTTTTTGAGCTTCTATGACTTGCCAATACAAAGACGGTTCCACAGTGCTACTAGCTAACACAGCTCTTTGTTGGTTGCTTGGTACAAACAAGAAACATTCGGCCACATCCTCATACAACTTCCATTCTTTCATCATTATGTGACTCATAACCACCTTTATGCTTAAAGAATCCGCTACCACATTCACCCTGCCTGAGTGATATGCCAAACTAAAATCATAATCTTTGAGATATTCCATCCACCTGCGTTGCCTTAAATTCAAGTCCCTCTGGGAGAAGATATACATCAAACTTTTGTAGTCCGTGAATACCTCAAACCTTTCTCCATACAAATAATGCTGTCATATCTTTAACGCAAACACAACCGTCGCCAACTCCAAGTCATGTGTAGGATAATTTTCCTCATGACGTTTCAATTGCCTGGAGGCATATGCTACCACCTTTCCATGTTGCATAAGCACTGCCCCAAGTCCTCTCCTGGATGCATCCGTATATATCACACCCCTGTCGGTATCTCCAATATTGGTGCTGAAATGAGCCGCATCTTCAACTCCATGAAACTGCACCTGCAATCGGATGACCATTCAAATGGTACTCCTTTCCTGGTAAGCCTTGTCAATGGTGCTGCAATCTTAGAAAAATATTGAATAAACTGCCTATAGTACTCGGCCATTCCAAGGAAATTCTGGATTTCCAACACTGTCTTTGGCTCCTCCCATTTCATAACAACTTCCACCTTTGCTGGATCTACAACAACACCCTCACATGAGATGATATGCCCCAAAAATTGCATCTCTTTAAGCCAAAACTCACACTTACTAAATTTTGCATAAAGTTGATGTTCCCTTAATGTTTGCAACGTAACTCTCAAGTGAGCTGCATGTTCTTCTTCTGAGGCTGAATATACTAAAATGTCATCAATGAACACCACAATAAACCGATCTAAATAGGGATGGAAAATTCTATTCATCAAGTTCATAAATGTCGTCTGTGCATTGATTAGCCCAAATGGCATAACCACAAACTCATAATGCCCATACCTTGTTCTAAATGTCATCTTGTCAATGTCCTCCTCCGGATCCTCAATTGATGATACTCCGATCTCAAATCTATCTTGGAGAACACCTTTGCTGATTGCAGTTGATCAAATAAATCATCAATGCATGGAAGTGGATACCTGTTCTTTATGGTGACTTGGTTCAACTGGCGGTAATCTATACACATCCTCATGCTGCTGTATTTCTTCTTTACAAACAAAACTGGTGCTCCCCATGGTGAATGACTCAGCCATATGAAACCTTTCTCAAGTAGTTCTTGCAATTGCTTCTTTAACTCCTTCAATTCTGCAAGTGCCATCCAGTATGGTGCCTTGGAAATGGGCATACTACCCGGCTGTAATCAATTGTGAAATCTACCTCCCTGTGTGGTGCCACACCTGGTAGCTCATCTGGAAATACATCCGCATACTCCCTAACAACGGGTATCATATCCACTACCTTATCCGCCTCAACCAGGCTAACAGATGCCAAATAAGCTACACACCCTGCCTTAATCAATTTCCTATCCTTAAGGGCAGAAATGATAAATTTAGGGGTATAGAATGGCATACCTTGGAATTCAAACATATCTCCACCTGGATAGTTGAACCCCACTCTCTTTTTTATGCAATCAACAACTGCTCCAAATGCTTCCAACCAATCCATGCCCAATTTCATATCATATTCCTTTAACTGCAAAGCATGCAATCTAGCTGGCAACTAATTACCCTGTATCATAATAGGTACCTTATCCAAGTAATATGTAGTAAGCATAAAATCTCCTGACGGTACCTCCAACACAAGCTCACACTGCCTCTCCTCAAAGGGATGTACCATAACATCAAGAAAATCTTTGGAAATGAAAGAATGAGATGCACCTGGATCAATCAATGTCCTAGCTGAAAATTCAAAGAGCGGTATAATACCTTCAATCAGATTTGATGCTTCCGCTTGAGCCCTTGTAATTGCCATTACTCATCCTCGTCCTCCGCCCCTCTGGTATGGTGTGCCCCTACCTTGCCCAGCTGAAGGTTGTTGTTGCTGCTGTTGCTGCTGTTGTGGTGTCCCTCTACCATAGTTAGCTCTTCTTGGATATGGACAATTCCTCGCCATATGCCCTGGCTGATCACAATTGTAACACCAAAATTCTATGGGCTGCCTTGCCGTGCTTTGCTGTGACTCCTCCACCTCCGGCTTGTAACCATGACCTTGCTGAAATCCTTGCAGCTTGCCACCCCCTCGGCCTCTAAATATCTTCTTCAACTTGTTGCCCCACTTTCCAAAGCCCGAAGAAGACGATCCTCTCAAAGTGCCTTTCCTTTGCTAACACCCGCGGACTGCTGTGGAAGTCGGAAGCTACCACCACATGATCCCGACCTGCTAGACTGCCTGGCTTGTATGGTTTTTCAAGTATTGCTACTCTTTGGGCTCCCTCTTCCACTGTACCACACATTAAGTGAATAACCACATCTTGCAACTCCGGCCTTAATTCCCAGATGAAGTACTCAACCATCATTGCGTTTTTGGTCACCACATAAGGTGCATACCTACTCAAAGCCATAAGCCTCATTTGATATTCCAATACCGACAAGTTCCCTTGCTGAAATGTTCTGAATTGCTCTCTCTTTGCTTGCTGAACTTGTACCAGAAAGAAAGTGTTGTTAAAGACTTCAAGAAACTCGGGCCAAGTAATGGTATCTTCAGCTCTTCCGGTGAACACGGTCTGCATCTTAAGCCTCCACCATTCTTGTGCAAAACCTCTCAACTAATAAGTTGCCAAGATGACCCTATCTTCCTGGGGACACCTCATTGCGACAAACACCCTTTCAATTTCATGAATCCAATGTTCAGCTATATCCGGACTTGGACCTCCTGAATATGTTGGTGGTTGCAAATGCAAGAACCTCTCTACCAACATCATGGACTCCTCCACACTTGCTGGCCGCACTGGTACTACAGGAGGAAAATGTTCCATAGGGGGTGCCTCTACTCCAAAAGGAGATACAAGTGGTGCTGGCATTGTCTCCTCCGCCACGGGTGGTGCTACTCCGGCATGTTGACCCGGTAATTGCTGATCGAACCATGTCCGGATTTGCATAATACTCTTCCACATTCTCTCCATCATCTGATGAGTGGACTCCTTAGGATCATCACCTCCTCCACCCCAATCTTTTCTATCAGCCATTTATAAACCTGCACACACACATTCCATCCACATAACACACAGATATATCATTACAAAAATAGGGCCAACTACCAGCGGAAGACCATGATAAGGAACAACTATGTCAATTTTCCATTCTTTCATATTTACATGGATCTTGCTCTGATACCAACTGTGACGGTCCTCGCCGTTCAGACCCGTTAAACCAATAACGTGTTTGACACGACTCCGCCTCCCGCGATCGGGCCGAAGCCTCACAAGGGATATCATCCACATATGTTTGGGAAAATATAAAAGAACACACTGAACACATATAAGTTTCATTTTTAATATATATCCACATGAAATGTACATACTAAGTTCCATACATAGTCACTACATAATGTACAACAGCCCGGGTCAATCCCCCAAGGCTCCACAAGTAAGAATATTACTCTGCTGGTGGCAAAGGCTCGACTCCACAACGGTGCTGACCGAAACTAGAGGAGGGACGTGAATCATCCTGCTCTCCCTCACCTAGAAGAAAAAGGGGTGAGCCTCACTAGTCATTGGCTCAGTAGGGTAACTCCCCCATAGCCGAGAAACACAAATTATATATATCAAGTTATAAAGCATGGAACATTTATAACCAACTAACATGATATTACAGCTGTAAATAAATAGACGACAAAGCACGTAAACGTGTACAAGCTAAAGGAGGGTACGCCGAACACGAGTCACGAAAACTGGTTTGCGACACCAGCCATAGACTCGGACAAACCACACAAGTACACCTCTCAACCTTGCAGCCACGAACAAAAGGTCCAGCTGCCGCTCCACCTCAACAAAACAAGAATCGTGGAGACTAAACCACACCACACCTACAGGCTACACCACTGTAGGTCCAAGCCTGACACCTTTAGGGGCTCCGGTCGAGAACCCTAAAGTGAGGCACTGGAACAGGACTAGCTGAGGACCAGTACATCTACTGGTGTCTGTCCCTCAACCAAGAGCGCACTACAAACGGCCGTACACCCACAAACACAAGCCGTTGTCCCGTGTCATCTTTCCCTCAGTCGGACGTACAACTCAAACATAGGAGTGAGGGTGTAACGTAGCGCGTTTTTCAGATCTTTGAGGATCGTCATTTAGTGGTCGTTCAGATCTGCGTTTATTAGTTTTGGTATGGTGCTCATGACCAATGTGGGGTCATTGAGCCTTGGTTGTGGTTTCCGTGCGTTGTGTGGGGCTTAGTGGGTCGGGAGGTTAGGCCCAGAGTATCCGTTGGTTCACTGGATGTGAACCCGACAGGGGTTTGGGTCGCGTTCTGAACGCGACTGCATTGAAGGTCATGTTCTGGTTATCGCTATTCGGGTCGACGTCTGCATGTGCGCCGGGGCTTGCTGACGTCGGGAAAGGGAAGGCGATGGTCACTTAGGTCGCGATCAGGTCGCGACGTGGTCCTACGTCGCGTTCCTAACCGCTGGGTGTTTTTAAGTTGGTTTCGGCCGGATAGAGTAGGGGAAGCTCTGCTCGGCCAGGGGAGGTTGCTGTGGCAGATTTCGGGGCGATTCGGCGTTTTGGTGTGGTTTTCGATGTGCTCTCGACGCGAGGACTTCGCATGGAGCGGGGGAGACGTCGTGCTGTAGCCGGATTGCGTGATCTTCATGAAGGTAGGGAGATTCCACCATGTTTGATTGCGTTGATTGCATGTAGTGTGTATTCGATTGGTTTAATGCTTTAAGAACAATAGATAGCATGCTAGGTTATACATTAAAGCATGAAAATGGAAATTAAAGGTGATTTGTGTGGATTGTGGGGGAAATCTGGAGAAGGGTTACAGATTAGGGTTTTCGTCTGAGAAGGCGATAGGCCCGGCTGTCGTGACCAGGTCGCGACAGGCCGACCCGTCTCAACAGGGTTTCCTATCGCGCCATGTCGGGGTGTCGCGATCAGAAGGCGACACTTCCCTTTTTCGTGACCACAACTGAGAGAGCTTGTGGTGTTTGTTTTAACGCTATGATTATCCAATTATCATTTCAGTGTTGTGCATGGAAACGCTAGTGGTGCCAATGCACCTGTAGCGTACTGTAAGTGTGGTTAGTGTGTTGTTTACATATTGGTATGGTGTCTCAGTGGTGTGAGTGTGTGCATGGCACATACTATTGTGGTGGCTAGGCAGTGAGGTTCCGGTGTGAACCTAGTCTCAGTCTTGTGACATATTTTATAGATTAATAGAGATGGTTTAATTAGTGTATTGTGAGTAAGGTTAAGAATTGGTGTATAGATAGTGTATGTTGTATTTATGTGGTAAGGAGGTCACGTGATGACCGATGATAGGTCAAGTTATGATTAGTTACCATGGTTTATATGTGTGTCTATGTGGGATAGTTTGTAGGTCACAGGGTGACCGAGGACAGGCTATTCCCGATACTTGTATCGTGGTTTGTAATAAGAATTTGTAAGTATATATATGTCGTGGTTTGTGCATTGCCGAGTGTGGTGGTCCGGCGCCTATTCTGGAATACCTCTTTAGTTTGGTGCCCTAGATTTTGTGTAAGCCAGGCACGTGTGAGTGCTCGGGGCTTGTCCTGGTATGGTGGTACCGTCGAGGACTGTGTCGTTGTCCTAGACACCGTCACTCCTTTGTTTGAGTAGTACGTTGGCTGAGGGAAAGACGATAGTGGGACAGTGACTTGTGAGAGTTTGTGTTTAGTCGCTTGTAGCACGCTCGTAGTTGGGGGTACAGACACCAGTAGACGTCGCTGGTCCCCAGCTAGTCCTGTTTTCCAGTGCCTCACTTTAGAGAGCTCGGGCCAGAGTATCTAAAGGTGCAAGGCTTGGACCTACAGGGTGTGTGACTTCAGGTGTGGTGGTTTGGTTGGTCTCCACAGTTCTTTAGCTTTACTTGTGGTTGTGGAGTGGCAGTTGGACCTTACGTCCGTGACTGCGAGACTGAGAGGTAGTTCTTTTGTTACGTTGTCCGGGTTGGATAATGGCGTCATGAACCAGTAGTTCCTTCCCATGTGGTGGCATCGTTCCTTTCCGACTCGTGCTTTTCCAGTGGTCGTGGTTTGTGTGCAGCAACTCGTTGGTTGCAGTTTGAGCCGTAGAGGTGTGCCCTGGTGTTGGCACAGTTGTGTTTGTGTTTCAGTGGTGGTACCTCGTGGAGGTAGGTACTTGTACCCTTTGTGGGTATCTGTTTCCTGTGGTATGCTGAGTACTAGCCTTTTCAGGTGGTGAAGTAGAGCTGTGCTCCGTGGAGGTCATGCAGTGAGACCTTCCACTTGTTGTGTTTTACCATCCCTTGGGTAAAATTTCGAATAAGGTTTTAATGTGTGATGGATTGTCATCGTGGCAGCCAGTCCTGTTACTTAAGTGTGACATTCGACATATCGTGTTTTGAGGGTATAAAGGACTAGCTCTTAGTTAGCAGTCTTGTTACCCACGTGTTTGAGGTTCGCTAGTGAAGGTTGTAACCTAGACAGTGGTTTGTCTGTGTGGCTTGCAGCTTAGGCGACTAGTGGTTGAGGTGAAGTGCCCGTGAGTCTTGTGGCCTAGGCTTTACAGTTGAGGAGTGGACTAGTGTGTTGTACTAGTCCTATTGTTCTTCTTCTCTTCAAGGACTATATGTTTATTATAAGTTTATGTACTAGTTGTTGTTTATTATGAATGTGTGAGTATGATATGATTTGGCTATCGGTGTTGCCAATGAGACCCGTTGGGGTTAAGGTTCTCTGGTGTTGTGTGTGTTTTTGGGTGGTCCCCTACTGAGCTAGTGACTTGTTGAGGCTCACTCCTTTACAATTCTTTACAGGGTTTACCATTGGTATGGTTTGCGAAGACGTTGTGGCAGACTTGTACCACCAACTGTACTATTACTGGAGTTGTGTGAGCTTGTGCTCCCTCGGGGTATGCCCCAGATAGTTGTACTCTTTTAATTTGGACATGTAATAATGTAATGGGATAGTTGTAAATTGTTATATGTAGATATGAGCACATGTACTTTCTTGTGTCTCTTACTGTTGTGGTTTGTCTTTTATATTCTTACTGGACATGTGTACGAGCTATCCCTTGCGAGACTTCGGTCTGTTTGCCGGAGGTGGATCTGGATATGGAGCCTTATTGGGCATAAGTATCCATGGCCATCACAGTTGGTATCAGAGCATGGTCTAGTTAGAATATGAAAAGGCATTAAGGTTACAATATCCCAATACATGGATTAATGTCCACTGCTGGTAGAAAGTTTGTGGTTTCTTGTGCTTTTTAGTACAGTTTTCACCTAAGTTTTGGTATATGAATTTTGTGTATAGCTGGTTAGATTAGTAGTTGTGGGTAATAACAGAGAAATGGTATGGTTGGTGGTGTAGTGTGAGTAGTTATTGGGGTGTCAGTTGTGGTTAAAGTATAGTTGATTAAAGACTCGTTATTATAGAAATTGAATGAATTAGCGAATTCAATTATGAAATTCAGTAAAAAGTGTTTTAATGAGGATCAGAGTTGGCAAAGACAGCTATAAGGTAGTGATGTGATGGAATAGCAGAGGGAATAGTGTTATGATGAGGAATAGGGTTGTGTGACTAGGGTTGTTAAATGGGTGAATTGTGGCTAAGAACGGTCGTAAAGACAATTATTGAAGTTAAGATTTATGTTAATAAAGTGTTAAGGAGCTGCTTGGATAATAATATGATTAATGGCATGTTAGGTTTGAAATAATTGAGTGAAATAGTTTGACTTGAGAGGAGATGTTAGCAAGTAGGGGAATAGCAATTCAGAAGGTTACTAAATGTGATTTGTGATTAGAAATAGTTGTAGTAAAGAGTTTAAGGATAGTGCTATTATGAATAATGAGGATAATAGAAAATTTAATATAGAAACCCATGTAAGTGTGTGTAGAGGTGACCAGTTCGTTAAAGAGAGAGTAAAAGATTAGTGGGAAGTCAGATTTTATAAGAGAGAGATGTCTGTTTAGTAAGAGGTAGTGGATAAAGATTTCACGGAGGGATTTGTGTATGGTTGCAATGTTAAAGATAAAGTAGTGGTGCCAGCATTTGTGTGTAGATTGTGGGAGCAGAGAAGGAAAATTAGTGTCAGAGGCTGATGAAGTTAAAGCTAAATAATAAAGTAAGTTGAAGCTATGTAAGTTAGAATAGAAAAGGTTAAGTCCATTGAGAAGCAATGGGGAAGAGCAGGGTAAATTGTGAACGGATATTTGTGAATGAGCTTTAACAGTGAAATTGTTTATGATTGGTAGTAAATTAACAATGTGGAATAAAGGAATCAAGTAGAATAAATCATTGTGTTTAAAAGAAATAATTTTAGTTTATAGTTATGGTGGAGAGTAAGAAGGATTGTAACATAGATGCACCGTGAGATTAATCAGTTAACAGAATAGTTAAGAGAAATATTTTGCAAAAATGGTATTATACCGTTGGCAGTAAAGATAAAGTTTAGTATTAATGATCAGGTGAGGAAAAAGAATGTGATAGATTATAGAATACTGATAATTAAATGATTCAGGAAGTGTGCAATAAGAATTTGTGTAATGGTATGCAGTAAGGTGGTCTAGATGAATAAATGAAATTTGTTATAAGAATATTTCTGGAATTTGAAGTAAAGTTATAATAACTCAATTAAGGGATAGTGAGTAGATTAAGGTATAGCAAAAAGGGAATAGAAAAACTGAGGAGCGATATGATCGGTTTAGTGATAAAGAAAATTTGAGATTTGATGTCATATAATTGAGCAAGGTTTGGGGTAAAGGTAAAGGTAAATCTTCCGGTATGTGATGACCAAACTGTCCCCATAATAAATATTTCCATTTATTTATATATTAATTTTGATGATTAACAAAATAACACTAATGGATTACTTGAGCCTTAAGAACAGGAAATAAAAGAAAAATGAAAGTTCAAGACAATCTGGTAAGTCTCATCACTTCTATCCAAGTCTTTGTATCGACTTCTTTGATAAGCAGAACGATTTCCTCTTTGACCGGAAAACTCAAAACAAATCGATATCGTAACGATTTCTTTAGAAACTCGCAACGACTCTCTAGCCGTAACGATTTCTTTAGACCTCGTAACGATTTCTTTAGAACTCGCAACGACTCTCTAGCCGTAACGATTTCTTTAGACCTCGTAACGATTTCTTTAGAACTCGCAACGACTCTCTAGCCGTAACGATTTCTTTAGACCTCGTAACGATTTCTTTAGAATTCGCAACGACTCTATAGTCATAACGATTTCTTTAGACCTCGTAACGATTTCTTTAGAATTCGCAACGACTCTATAGTCATAACGATTTCTTTAGACTTCATAACGATTTCTTTAGAGTTCATAACGATTTCTTCACTGATCATAACGCCTTGCTTTGTATAACGATTTCGTATAACGATTTCCTTACAACTTGACAGTCATAACGATTTCGTGTAACGATTTCCTTACAACTCGATAGTCATAACGATTTCTTGTAACGATTTCTTCAGAACTCACAACGACCTGCTTGTTGTAACGACTTCATAAGTTATCACATCGATTTCCTTACAGTTCATAACAACTTGCTATAATTCATAACGATTTCATAAGTCAGCAAGATTCTTTTTATCGAATTTCTTGATGCATCAGTATAATGCCTTTTAATAGCGTTGAAAAGTCAAAGTCATATCTTGTCCGTTGACTGCTATGCATTAAATGCTCTCTGATCGTATCTCCCATGCATGCAGACAATATCTTCCATTTCTATGCTACTCTGTCTACGTACTTTTTTAGACAGAAAGGAGCTTTGCTATATACTGCAATATCTGTTCCATCTCAACTAACAATAGACAGCAGTCTTAGCTGTCTTCTATTTATTGATGATATGCTTACAGATATCTGACAAGACTCATCTGGACATCGTTGGACACAAGATACAAAGTTCTATGACATCTCTTTGGCGTGTACACAAGGATAAAAGACTGACGATCAGAAGCTTCCTCAGTGACCAGTCTAACGTACACAAGGATAAGAGACAACGGACACTTCAACGTTCGAATTTGAATCAGCAGTTTAAATAGAAGACTCAAGACGGAAAAGATAGTGGGTGTGCAACAACGCTTGATTTTAGAAGAAGAAAGAAATCCATCTCTTAGAGTCTTTAGAACTTGAAGAAGAGCGAAGCTTCCACTCCAACCTTGTTCTAAGCTCTTAGCTCTCTGTGCTCAAAAGGAATCTTCTCATTTGTAAGAGCCTGTGTGGTCCTTGGAGAGAAAAACCTTGTTAAATCTCTTTCTCTCTCGGGGGCTTAGGAGCTTCAGTGTGTAGCTGGTCAAGCTAGAGTCTGAAGCCTGTTTTCACACCCTTTTCTTATTAGGTTGTGTTCCCTTCTGGACGAAGGAAGACCTGGTGGTATCCAGGGTGGTTGTTGTTCCCTTCTGGACGAAGGAAGACCTGGTGGTATCCAGGGTGGTTGTTGTTCCCTTCAGGCTGAAGGAAGACCAGTTGAGGCTGGGTGTAAGGATCCTTAAGGGGGATTGTACCCTTGGTAGTAAAATCCTGAGGTATTGCTCAGGGACTGGACGTAGGTCTCCTGTGGAGAGGAGTTCCGAACCAGGATAAAAATCCTTGTGTCTTGTGGATGTGTTTTGTGTGATTGTTGTCTTGTTTGCTCTAACTCTAACCTTGTTATTAAGTTGTGCAATCCTTTCAGTAAACAGGTTTTAATCAGAGATCGAAGTTTTAATAACCCATTCACCCCCCCTCTGGGCTAGCTAGCTGGGCAACAAGTGGTATCAGAGCTCGTCTCTTCGACAAAGAAGAAGATCCAACGATCTGAAGAGCAAAGATCAATGGCAGCCCAAAGTAACTTCGAAGGTCAGTCAGTCAACAGGCCTCCCTTGTTCGATGGAGAAGATTACACATACTGGAAGACTAGAATGGAATATTTTCTACAAGGTCATGATTACACAATCTGGTCCATTGTAGAAGAAGGTGATCTTTTGGTCACAAACGCTAAGGCTCAGTGGACAGATGATGATAGGAAAAGAATATCCTTAAACTGCAAAGCCAAGAGCATATTATGCTGTGCCCTAAGCAAGAAAGAGTTCAATAGAGTCTCAGCCTGCAAGTCCGCAATGGAGATGTGGGAAAAGCTCAAAATTACCTATGAAGGGACAGACAAGGTAAAGGAGACAAGAATTGATATTCTAGTAGCTCAATATGAAAGATTTCAGATGCAGACAGGTGAATCAATAACTCAAATGTTCAGCAGATTCACTGACATCACAAATGGATTAGCCGGTTTGGGAAAGGTCTATAATGCACCAGATATGGTTAGAAAAGTCCTCAGATCTTTACCATCTTCTTGGACTCCGAAGGTAACAGCCATTGAAGAAGCCAATGATTTAAAATTAATGTCATTGGAAAAGCTAATAGGATCTCTCATGGCTCACGAGATAAACATGGAGAGATTAGGAGAATCCTCCAGCAGAAGGAAACAATCAAATGCTCTCAAAGCAAGTGAAGATAATTCGGAAGAATCTTTGGATAATAGTGAGAGTAGTAAAGACAGTGATGATGAAGAAGCGATGCTGTCTCGAAGGCTTCAAAGGATTCTAGCAAAGAAAAAGAAGTATCAGTCAGGAAGAAATTTTTTTAAGAAAAACAAAGACTTCAGAAAACCAGAAGTAAAGGATCAAAAGAAAGGAGAAGTGATCTGTTATGAATGCAAAAAGCCTGGACACATCAAGGCAGATTGTCCCATGATCAAAAAGAGTGATCACAAGAAGAAGGACAACTTCAGAAGATTTAAGAAGTACAAAAGAAAGCAATGGCAGCTGCTTGGGAAAACAGCAGTGACTCAGACAGTGAGTCAAGCTCGAGCAGTGAAGGTGAAGAAGCCAACTTGGCTCTAATGGCCAACACCGAGGACAAAGTAACTTCTGACTCTTCTTTTGATTCATGCAATGATTCAGATTCTGACAATTTGGAAAATGCTTTTAATGAACTTTATGAAAAATACAAAGAAGTATGCAAATTACTTAAAACTAGTAAGAAAAATATAATCTGTCTAGAAAATACAAATTCAGACCTAAGAACAGAAAATGAAGAACTTGAAAAACAAATTACTGAACATAAAAGAAGAAATGAATTATTATGTGAAGATTTAAAAGAGAAAAATAAGAAAATAAATCTTCTAGAAAAACAAGAAGACTTAGGTGAATTTAAAATAGAAATAGAAAGACTAAATAAAGAAAATGATAATCTATCAAGTACACTAGAGAAATTCACCAACGGTAAAAACTCTTTAATATTAAAAGGTGCTAGGAGATCGGGTAAAAAGAAAAATGGATTAGGATATACACCCCCAGACAATGAAGAAACCATAATATACCCTAAAACATATCCAACACCAAAATTTGTACCCGAACAAGATATAGCATACAAAGCTGATTTCAAATATATAGAAAAAGTGACTAAGTTATCCTGCTGCAGTCACTGCAACAAGTTAGGACATATTAAAATTACATGCCCAACAAGACATAAAAAATGGATATTAAAAGGTAAAGTTGATGATACTAACCAATCAGGACCCAAAAGAATTTGGGTACCTAAAGCTTGATGTTCTCATTTCAGGTTAACCCTCGAGCATCCAAATGGTATTTGGATAGTGGGTGCTCAAGGCATATGTCAGGCAACAAGAAGATATTTGTTGATCTCCAAGCTGAAGAAGGTACAGTCACCTATGGAGATAATGGAAAAGGGACTGTGATAGGAAGCGGGTCTGTGAACATCAAAGGAAAATCAGTTATAGAAGATGTAATGCTGGTCAAAGGGTTAAAGCACAATCTCATCAGCATCAGCCAGTTGTGTGACAAAGGCCATCAAATTCAGTTTCAAGAATCAAAATGCAGTATCTTAAAGGATGGTGCAGTCATATTTGAAGCCTACAGAGAAAGAAATTTGTATGTTCTATATCTCGAGAAACTCAAGGATCAAGATGTGTGTTTGGCAGCTAGTAAAGATCAATCAACTGAGTTGTGGCACAGAAGATTGGGCCACTGCAGCTTGGATGGGTTGAACAAGCTCAGAAAGAGAAAACTAGTTGAAGGACTGCCAAAGGTAAATTTCAGATTGGATAGCATTTGCAGACCTTGTGCAAGAGGAAAGCACACCAAGAGCTCCTTCAAATCAAAGACTGTAGTAACCTCCTCAAAGCCCTTAGAACTACTTCACATGGATTTATTTGGGCCAATGAGAACTACCAGTTTGGGAGGAAAGAATTTTGGATTTGTAATAGTTGATGATTATTCAAGATTCACTTGGGTATCCTTTTTAGAGCACAAAGATGACACATTTGAAAATTTTGTCAGCTTCAGTAAGAAAGTTCAGAAAGATCAGAAATTCTCAATTGTCTCTATTCGATCAGATCATGGTGGTGAGTTTCAGAATGAAAAGTTTACGAAGTTCTGTGATGATCAAGGAATTGAGCACAACTTCTCAGCTCCAAGGACACCTCAACAGAATGGAATTGCTGAGAGGAAAAACAGAACTCTTTTGGATATGGCAAGAACCATGTTGTCAGAATATGATCTGCCAAGATATTTCTGGGCCGAAGCTATCAACACTGCATGTTATATCATAAATAGAGTGATGATCAGGCCAATTCTGAAAAAGACGTCTTATGAACTCTACAAAGAAAAGAAGCCAAAGATTAGCCATTTCAGAATATTTGGATGTCCTTGCTTCATCCATAACAATGGAAAAAGGGACATTGGTAAGTTGGATGCCAAATCAGATGAAGGCATCTTCATGGGGTACTCTTCTAAACCCAAAGGTTATAGAGTTTTCAATAAACGTTCCTTATTGATTGAACAATCAGTACATGTTATTTTTGATGAATCTAACCCTTCCTTGAAAAAGGAAGAAATTAGTGACATTGATGATGCAGATGACTTGTCCGAAAAATTAAAGAATACTTCAATTAAGGACAAAGAGGATCCAACTCTGGAAGAACTGCAGCAAACAGAAATCCAACATGAAGATCTTCCAAAGGAATGGAGATATCAGAAAGATCACCCTCCTGAAAACATCATTGGTGATCCATCTGTAGGGGTAAGAACTAGAGGTAATGTAATTCCATGCGACTATTTAGCATTTGTTTCTCAAGTAGAGCCTAAGACAGTCAATGAAGCTTTATCTGATGAATCTTGGATATTAGCCATGCAAGATGAACTAAATCAGTTCAAGAGAAACCAAGTATGGTCACTTGTTCCTAGACCATCCAATCATTCAGTTATTGGCACCAAGTGGGTGTTCAGAAATAAACTGGATGAGTCTGGAATAATCTTAAGGAACAAAGCCAGATTGGTGGCTCAAGGCTACTCCCAAGAGGAAGGCATAGATTTCGATGAAACTTATGCACCTGTAGCTAGACTTGAGGCCATTAGGATTTTACTTGCTTATGCATCTGCACTTGATTTAAAACTTTTTCAAATGGATGTCAAATCAGCCTTTTTAAATGGTTTCATCAAGGAGGAAGTTTATGTTGAACAACCTCCAGGTTTTGACGACACTGAATTTCCAAATCATGTATTTAAACTACATAAGGCTTTATATGGTTTAAAGCAAGCTCCTAGAGCCTGGTATGAAAGGCTCAGTACTTTCTTATTAAATCATGGTTTCACTAGAGGTAAAGTAGATAGTACATTATTTATAAAATCTAAGGTTAAACATATACTTCTTGTACAAATCTATGTAGATGATATTATTTTTGGATCTACTGATGAATCTCTTTGCAAGTACTTTGAAAAGCTTATGCAGGGAGAATTCGAAATGAGCTTGATGGGGGAGTTAAGCTACTTCCTTGGATTGCAAATCAAGCAAGGGAAGGATGGCACTCATATCTGTCAAGCAAAGTACACCAAAGAGCTGTTGAAGAAATTTGGATTTGAAGATGCAAAGCCATTATCAACTCCAATGAGCACATCAACCAGAATGGACAGTGATCAAAAAGGTAAAAGGGTAGATCAAAAGAATTATCGAGGTATGATAGGATCATTACTTTACTTAACTGCCAGTAGACCAGACATTTTGTTCAGTGTATGCATGTGTGCTAGATATCAGGCAGACCCTAGAGAGTCTCACTTAATTTCTGTAAAAAGAATATTTAGATATTTAGCTAGAACTCATGACTTAGGTCTCTGGTATCCTAGATCTTGTGAGATAAATCTAATAGGATATTCAGATGCTGATTATGCTGGTTGCAAAGTAGATAGAAAGAGCACCAGTGGATGTTGTCAGTTTCTTGCAGGATGCCTAATATCATGGACATCCAAGAAACAAAATTCAGTAGCTCTATCAACAGCTGAGGCGGAATATGTTGCTGCTGGAAGTTGCTGTACACAACTTCTTTGGATAAAGCAACAACTTGAAGATTTCGGCATTCACATCAAATCAATTCCTCTATTGTGTGATAATACAAGTGCCATCAACCTCACCAAAAATCCAGTTCAACACTCAAGGACGAAGCACATTGAGGTAAGATATCATTTTATTCGAGACCATGTAGCTAGTGGTAATTTAGAAATTTCGTTTATAGATACAAATGGTCAATTGGCAGATATCTTCACAAAAGCCCTACCTGAAGAGAGATTTACATCTCTTAGAAGGGAACTAGGGATGTGCAATTTGTGAAAGAATTTCTGTGATTTTATTGACATATAAATTTTTCAGATTAAATGAAAGTTCTCTCTCCGTTAAAGTTAAGCAAAACTCAGTTATCTATATGCTTTGACCGCTTCTGTGTGGAAAGTTGTTTGACTTGTCAAATCTTTTTGTCGCTTTCTATCTTTACCGCCTTTGGCGCTCCTCCGTTCAATAAAGTAATATTATTTTATCCAAATCGCTTTGAGATCGACTCGTCTTCTACCTTTACCCTTTTTATCCTCTATCTGTTCACCCAAAGCCGATGCCCTAACGATTTTGGGATCGACTCTCTGCAACTTTCGAAGCCTTCTTCTCTTCCCGCGAAGAATTCCTTCGAGAACTTCCGTCCCTTCCATCATCCTCCCTTCCAGAATCTTTTCTTCTCTGCACCCATGGCCGCTCCGTTGATCTCCGGAAGTGTTGGGGGCTACAGTGCTGAGTATTTATCCCCAAGGGAGCAAGAAAGATTTACGTTTGTGAAGACGAAGATTTGCGGAAATAAGGCAGTGGATGTTCAGAATCTTGAGAAGAATGGCATGGCCAGGCTAGTTGATACTCTAAGAAGATTGCAGTGGATGGATGTGGTCACCTTCAGTGAGGTAAGCTACCCGGACTTGGTAAAAGCCTTCTACATTTGTCTGAAGTCAGAAGCAGATGGGTCCCTTGTTTCCTCTGTCAAGGGCATCCAAATCAGAATAACCCATGAGCTTTTGCGTGATTTGTTTGGAGTGAAGACCTCTGGATTTAGTGGCATTCACTCTGTGAATGATGAAGTCAAAGGTCTCGGGATTATCGGTCCAGGATTTAAGTTAAAGGATGGGAAGCTTGATATTAATCAGATGTCCGCATTCAATAGATTGCTTCACTTTATAGTCTGCCAAATCTTAGTACCTCGTAGTGCTACCTTTTCTTCATGCACTAGGGCAGATTCGGACATAATGTTCTGGGCAATCCAGAACAAAGAGATAAACCTGGCCGCAGTGATGATTGAGCGAATGATGTTTGCACATGCTCAGTTATGGGAAACAAAGAGCAAGTTGAATGTTTCCCTTCCGTATGCTCATCTACTGACCAAGATTTTCAAGCACTTTGGAGTAGATTTGTCAGGTGCAGTAGCTGAAAAGATGGGCCAGTCTATAAGGTCCAGAAATCTGAAGAAAAGTGGATTCTCAGTGGTAGATGGAATGTGGTCAAAGACTTCTGTGGCTGAGGGAGAGGCAATCATTGCAGATCCAGCAGAGCAAGCAGCAGCAGATCCAGCAGAGCAAGCAGCAGCAGATCCAGCAGAGCAAGCAGCAGCAAATCAAGCAGAGCAAGAACCAGTAGAGTCAGCTGTGGGATGCCAATCCGAAGCTCAATTGGAAGAGGGTGCAGCTGGTGTGGCAGATTCCTTGCCCACCACCTTAGTCGCCTCTATTTTAAGAGAGGTATTGGATTCCATTCCCTCCATCTCAGTCTCTTCTAAGGCAGGTGGACCTGATGAAGAAGTTATGGCAGCAGGCCATACTGAAGTTCAGTCTGAATCGGTTGCAGATGTTGAGGTACAAGCAGGTACTCAACAAGATGTGGTCATGGAAGAAGCTCCTAACCAAGGGGAGCAAAGTAGAGTTGATCCTGAAGTATCTGAATCAGTGGCAGAAGGCCACTTGGAGAAAGTTGTCGTGGAAGAAGCTCCTGCTCAGGGGGAGCAAGAAAGTATTGAAGTCCCTGCTCCCATTCAGGGGGAGCAAGCTGAGATTGAAAAGCCAGAGAATGAAGCTTTTCCTGAGAAAGCTGCACCTACTCAGGAAATTCCAGCTCCAGCCATGGTTGATGTTAGTGAAGGCCCAAGTACAACTATAAATCTTGAGGAGCCTGTCACTCATCAAGGTAAGCAGAAGAGAATTGTTCACAGAAGGTCAAGGAAGGGCCCTAGAAAAGTGAACTTGAAGCCTGTTATGGCTATGTTAAAGGCCCAAGGAGTGATCTTGGCATCAGTCCAGTCTAGCATACAAGGCATTGTTTCTAATCAAGCTTCAACTTCCTCAGACGTATCTTCAATAAGAAATTCAATGAGGTATTTCAATAAAGAGATGTCTGATATGAAGAATTTGCTGGCTAATCTTTCAAGGTCTAGTGGTGTCCCTCCTGCACCCACTCAGAGCAGTCCAGCTGAAGTTCCTAGGCCACCAGGGCCTCCAGCAGAAGTCTCTCGGCCAACAGGGCCACCAGTTCAAGCATCAGGGCCATCAGTCGTGAGGTTACCCGGACCAGTGGCAGCCTCAGGGTCTTCAGGACCATCTCCAGCAGTCAGAGAGAGTCAGGCCAAAGGGAAAGAGCCAGTGTCAGTCTCCAAGGCCCCTGATACTTCATCTCTTGCCACTCCAACCCTCTCCACACCTTCATCTCCTTCTACTGCACCTCCTGCTCCACCAACCATAAAACATCCCATGCCTCGCACCCAACCTTCCTCATCCTCTACTTCATCTCAACCCTCCTTCTCTCCTACTCCAGCTCACATCTCAGCTCCATCCTCATTAACTCCTAAACCTTCACCTATTAAAATTCAAACATCTCCTCTTCAACCAACCTCTTCCTTTAATCCTAAACATTTTTTCTATCCTCCTACTCCTCCTAATTCTGTTATCTTTCCTCCAGATAAACCTCTGCCTCTTGGTGTCTTTGACACCAATGTTCCAGACAATTTTGAAAGGAACACCCTCCTCACCATTCTTTCCACAGCCTCTCACATTCACAGGACTGACCCTCCCAGTCCTGCCTTGAAAAAGAGAAAAACCTCCTCATCTCTAAGCACTCCTTCTGTTCCTCTATACCCTCCTTTATGGTACTCTCTTACCCTTGATCCTAAGAGAAGACCTATCTACAAAGAATACCTCCAGAAATGCATTCTTTCTACCATTTATGGTATTCCTTTTCTCAACCTATCCGAACACCTGGACATTGTTCTTCCTTTTACTCAGATATCTCAAGCTTTCAAATCCAAAATCCTTGAGGGCACTGAGTTCAAGACTGAAGATCAGTGGGCAGCTATCAAAGGAAATAAGGCTCAGTATGCAAAATACCTGACTGCAAGGGCCGAATCCCTCACTCACAGAGCTCACCCACTCACCTTCTCTGAGTGGTTTATCATCCAGCACAAGAACTCTTGGGGATCCTTCATTTTGAAGGAAATTCGCATTGCCAGAGCCTTTCAGCTGTACAGTGACTTCTGTTACTTGAACAAAATTCCAGAAGTTCAGTTTTGCCAGTTCCATTCGCAGATTACTGTGCTGAAATCAGAAACCCCTCTCAACCTTCCTCTTAAAGTAGACTTTGTCTCTTTCAAGGTTGATTTTCCAGTTCTTCTGCCGAAGCTGCACTCTTTAGTGTTTGATTCAGATGCTGGGTCTCATGCTCTAGATATGTTTGCAAGACAGATGGGCAGGATGTCAGCCAAGCAGGGCAGATCTCCTTCCTTTTTGCGGTTCATCTTCAGAGAATATCACTCTGGCCGCATGTCTTCTCAGACCTTAGCTCCACTCATTTCTGAGTGTGAAAGACTCACCTCATCAGAATGGAAGCTTCTCTATCAGGCCTCTTATCAGCAATTGGAAGCCATCAATCAAGATCTTGTTAGTCAGAGGAAGCCTGCTCTTTCTGCAGAAGCTTTTATGGATCTAAACTCCATCGCACCCATACCAGAGATCTATGCTGTATGGGCATCTAGATATTCTGCTTTCTATGCCTTAAAGCAGGATTTGTTAAATCAACAAATTCACTATCCAATTTCCTTGGACAGATTTCTCCATAGGGCCAGTTTTGGTAAGAGTACTTACTTCAGATTCATTTTGGACAAAACTCAGTATGGAGAATTCTTAGAGCAGCAAAGGCAACTCTACATTCAGAGGAACATCCCTTCCATGGGACCCTCCTTCTCAGTTGCCTCTGGCGTTTTTCTGCAAATTTTTGAGGATCTTGAGATCAAGGCATGGGCTGTTGTCTCACAGCATGCCTCCTTGTTATCTCCTCTGTATTATCTTTCTCCATCCTAATATAAATCTTTCTCTCTTCTTTGTCTCACCGCTTATCTTTTTGCTTAATGACAAAATGGGGGAGACAACTAACGTAAATCTGAAAAACATTTCATTTTTTGTATGATGTTTAGTATATTTTGTCATCATCAAAAAGGGGGAGATTGATGACCAAACTGTCCCCATAATAAATATTTCCATTTATTTATATATTAATTTTGATGATTAACAAATAACACTAATGGATTACTTGAGCCTTAAGAACAGGAAATAAAAGAAAAATGAAAGTTCAAGACAATCTGGTAAGTCTCATCACTTCTATCCAAGTCTTTGTATCGACTTCTTTGATAAGCAGAACGATTTCCTCTTTGACCGGAAAACTCAAAACAAATCGATATCGTAACGATTTCTTTAGAAACTCGCAACGACTCTCTAGCCGTAACGATTTCTTTAGACCTCGTAACGATTTCTTTAGAACTCGCAACGACTCTCTAGCCGTAACGATTTCTTTAGACCTCGTAACGATTTCTTTAGAACTCGCAACGACTCTCTAGCCGTAACGATTTCTTTAGACCTCGTAACGATTTCTTTAGAATTCGCAACGACTCTATAGTCATAACGATTTCTTTAGACCTCGTAACGATTTCTTTAGAATTCGCAACGACTCTATAGTCATAACGATTTCTTTAGACTTCATAACGATTTCTTTAGAGTTCATAACGATTTCTTCACTGATCATAACGCCTTGCTTTGTATAACGATTTCGTATAACGATTTCCTTACAACTTGACAGTCATAACGATTTCGTGTAACGATTTCCTTACAACTCGATAGTCATAACGATTTCTTGTAACGATTTCTTCAGAACTCACAACGACCTGCTTGTTGTAACGACTTCATAAGTTATCACATCGATTTCCTTACAGTTCATAACAACTTGCTATAATTCATAACGATTTCATAAGTCAGCAAGATTCTTTTTATCGAATTTCTTGATGCATCAGTATAATGCCTTTTAATAGCGTTGAAAAGTCAAAGTCATATCTTGTCCGTTGACTGCTATGCATTAAATGCTCTCTGATCGTATCTCCCATGCATGCAGACAATATCTTCCATTTCTATGCTACTCTGTCTACGTACTTTTTAGACAGAAAGGAGCTTTGCTATATACTGCAATATCTGTTCCATCTCAACTAACAATAGACAGCAGTCTTAGCTGTCTTCTATTTATTGATGATATGCTTACAGATATCTGACAAGACTCATCTGGACAACGTTGGACACAAGATACAAAGTTCTATGACATCTCTTTGGCGTGTACACAAGGATAAAAGACTGACGATCAGAAGCTTCCTCAGTGACCAGTCTAACGTACACAAGGATAAGAGACAACGGACACTTCAACGTTCGAATTTGAATCAGCAGTTTAAATAGAAGACTCAAGACGGAAAAGATAGTGGGTGTGCAACAACGCTTGATTTTAGAAGAAGAAAGAAATCCATCTCTTAGAGTCTTTAGAACTTTGAAGAAGAGCGAAGCTTCCACTCCAACCTTGTTCTAAGCTCTTAGCTCTCTGTGCTCAAAAGGAATCTTCTCATTTGTAAGAGCCTGTGTGGTCCTTGGAGAGAAAAACCTTGTTAAATCTCTTTCTCTCTCGGGGGCTTAGGAGCTTCAGTGTGTAGCTGGTCAAGCTAGAGTCTGAAGCCTGTTTTCACACCCTTTTCTTATTAGGTTGTGTTCCCTTCTGGACGAAGGAAGACCTGGTGGTATCCAGGGTGGTTGTTGTTCCCTTCTGGACGAAGGAAGACCTGGTGGTATCCAGGGTGGTTGTTGTTCCCTTCAGGCTGAAGGAAGACCAGTTGAGGCTGGGTGTAAGGATCCTTAAGGGGGATTGTACCCTTGGTAGTAAAATCCTGAGGTATTGCTCAGGGACTGGACGTAGGTCTCCTGTGGAGAGGAGTTCCGAACCAGGATAAAAATCCTTGTGTCTTGTGGATGTGTTTTGTGTGATTGTTGTCTTGTTTCTCTAACTCTAACCTTGTTATTAAGTTGTGCAATCCTTTCAGTAAACAGGTTTTAATCAGAGATCGAAGTTTTAATAACCCATTCACCCCCCCTCTGGGCTAGCTAGCTGGGCAACAGTAG